>JABUQX010023859.1:0-68433 GCA_015478945.1 Trachelipus rathkii | reverse complement strand
AAGAGATAATATAGGTAAGAGATGATTATAGAGTATAATTTTATATTTACAGATTGAACATCCCTAGTGCGATAATGTATAAATATATCGTTTTATTTACTATTTATTAAATAAAAATTAATATTATATTAATATATATATAATTAATATATTAATATATATTTATATATAATATATTATATATATTATAATATATATATATAATATATAATATAATTATATATTACTTATATTATAATGTATATATAATATATTGATATAATAAATATTTTATTTATATATATTATTATAATATATAATATATATATATATTAATAATATATATATATATATATATAATATTAATAATATTAATATATATATATTTATTATATTATTATTATTAATATATATATATATTATATAATATATAATTAATAATATAGGTAGTTGGTATAATTAAATCTGTTGTGATCGGTGTATATTATCCAATAGTCATAGTAGCACTAGACCCACTAATAATAAAGGAATCGTAATGTTAAGTCCTGTTAATAATAAATTATGGAGATTATATAATTATCTAAATAAGAAGTAACCACCGGATTTAATTTTGCCCAACATAAACTTTCACTTCTAGAATAGAGAACAAATGGACACTATTCTCATTAAATAACTCCCGATTAGCTTTTGCAGATATATGATCTAGGCTACTGTATTCCTTCTTAGTCTTTTCAGCTTATTGTATGTGAAGATAATAATTGGAGGCATAAGGTGGCTGCATGAAAATCGGCACGAAAATGGAAGTCGAAAGCTTTTACTACGAATCACCTTTTTATGGTGTTAAAATTTTAAATTCATACACGCACAAGACATACAGTTATATATATATCATATACTAGTATGACTTTATATATATAGATGAATATTAGTAAGTATAATTTGATCTTATACTTTTTTTTACACTATAATACTATTAATTATAATATAATACTATTATAGTATAATATTATAGTTTATGATATATAATATATAAATATGTATATATCATATATATAAATATATAGATTGTGTTGTAATTATAAGTATATTATTTAGAATTAATATATATATACGGTATTATGTAATAAAGTATGTTAGCCGAAATATTATATGGATTAAATATAAGTATAGATATATATATGTATATATATGTATAGATCCTATCTATTATATATATTAAAATATTATATAATATAGTTTATATATCTATTTTTACTATATATATATACATAGTAATATATACATATTTATTAGTATTATATAATAATTATTAATATATATACTATGGTTATTAGTATAAAATATATTAATAGTATTGAGATTTTCAAGTAAAGGGGTTTCGTGAATCGAAAAACATGGGATAGGGTACTTTTAAATATGGTTAATGTTATATAGTATATATATATATAGTAATATATTATATATAGTATATATATATAGATATTATATATATTATATAATATAGGAAAAATGTTATCATTTGAGCCCAAAAATAATATAAGTATATATAATGAATATAGTGTATATATATAGTTAGTATATATATAATATATAAATATATATATATATATTAGATTATAGTAAAATATTATAATTATACATTATATTACTATATATTACAAATTTTACTCGCGATTGTACTGTAAGTAGCACACAACCATTAATAACTGTGTATAAGGCCCGATTCATTTGGAACATTATGGTTAACAATATACTTATATGTTCAAATATATATGGCTGCATCAAATAAAATTAAATACATATATATATGGGTAATACCTAGTAACTCATGGACTGCATGCTGCATCCGTAACACGGCACCGTCGACAGTTGCTCGCAACGTATCTGGGGTAATCTGAGCAACATCGTCACAGTAAGGTAAGCACAATATTAAAACTAGTTATATTTATATAATATATTTAATAACCATAGTTTCCAAAATAAACGTATGCCCTGTATCAGAGCTTGTCAATCGTAAGTGGCTCATATCCTTAGCCCTATTTCCTGCAGCGAATGCGTGATAACGCGTTAATATCACTATAACTGTAAGTGGCGACAATTTTGCTAATATTACTACGTTAATTACGTATTTTTAGAGTTATGACTTAACCTCATTTACGCGTAGCGCATTGGAGACAATGCGTTGACTAGGCATATTATCAAATTTTACACGCGTAAGAGCTCTCTTATCATAACAACACTACGGATGGATTCTTTCTATGTCGCGATGCTTGAATATGCCTCTTTGTACACACCGACCAGTAATATATAATCTCATTAAAACCCATCAACCTTCTTAACTAACTTCTTTACTTCAACTTAACTTTATCTGCTACTAACCTATATTTCGAGCCTCACTTAAGAACATAGGTAAAAGAAAAATATTTCAATTATTCTCACAAACTTTTTTGGATTTTATATATGAGATATTGCAATAATACTGATATTTTATTTTTTATATTTGACTCCTATCACTCATGTATTCACGATGTTGGATACTAGTATTTAGATAATATTTGTACCTATATATATATATTATATTATAATATATATATTAATATATATTATATTATATATAATATTATATATTAATATATATATATTTATATTAATATATAATATATATATATATATATATAATATAGTATATATATAATATATATATATATAATATATATATAATTATATATATTAATTTATATATATAATTAATATATTATAATATATATAATATTATAATATTTATTAATATTAATATTAATATAATATATATTAATATATATATATATTAATAAAATATATATTATTATTAATATTAATAATATATTATATATATATAATATATATTAATGCTCTATACATATTCCATACCTAACCGCATGACCTGACTAAGTTGGTGTTATTACATGAGTAGAAATTTTATTTATGATTTATCACATACTTTACCTGACAGTCGTATTTGTGGATTCACACGATCACAGATAATAAAAAATTAGCGAAGAAGGGGTCTCAAACACCTTATATAAGGCTACTCATTAATCAAGCCTTGAAGAAGATCAATTCACCACGTTAATCTCATTTTCTTTTCCTCTTTCTATTTCTTTAGATAGCAATATTTGTCCCATACAGTATTTATTAAATTATACCATGCAACTAAACTTAAATAAAAGTTCTGTTTTTTCTAATGAAAGTAAGGCTAATTGACAGTCTTCTCTGACTCATCGTGCCTTCGGATGTCTTTATACCACTGATTCTTAGTATAATATAAAAATCAATTCTCAAACAAATGTACCGTTGTTGCTTATAGGAATGTGGGAATCTAAGACCTTAAAAAGTCAAATAGATTATTGGAAATTAATTATTTAGTGAATTAATATTTTGCCCAAACTGCTACTTTAAATATAGTTTGAATTTGTAATGCTATTTTTCTTTTTCAGCTATTTGTTTAACATTGTATGCTTCGTTATAATCAATATAACTTTTTTACATTCTGCACTTACAATGATGATCTGTATAAGTACATAGAGTATGATGGCTAAATTATAAAGATATTCATATGAGTTCATTCAGGAAATCACTTGTTTTTTTTATGAGTGAAAGGCTAGATATTTTATTGATGGGATTTTACCCTAAACGTGGAACTTAAGGCGATAATATTATGATGATATCTTTGGCCTCAATAACCTGATAATGTATGAATATTATCATATTTATTTCATTAAAGATTTTAATATTTCAATAATGGCTTGACAATACTGATTACTCTCTCTCTCTCTCTCTCATCTTTCCTCCTCTATCTCTCTCTACTCTATCTCTTCTCATTATCTAACTATCTCTCTTATCTATTACTAATATATATATTAATTAATATATATACTATATCTATATATATATATATATTATATATATATATATATATATTATATCAATTAAATAATATCAGAGTATTACTATTTATTAATGATAAATCTTTGACAATTGAAAAAAGCAATTAAGGAAAAATACATTGTTATTAAATATATAGTAGTAAAATTATAGTAAACTTTTATTAAATATATATTATATTATATATATATATATAGAATAATTATAATAATTAATATATATAATCTATTATATATATATATATAATATATTATTATATTTAATATTAGTATATTAAATATATATCAAATAATTATTTTATAAAATATATTGAATTAATCCGAACCTTAATTAATATTAATATATATAATATATATTAATATATATATTATATATATTATATATAATTATACATATATATATATTATATTATATATATATATAAATATTAATATTATATATATATATATATTATATATATATATATAATATTATATATTATATATATATATAATTAATATTATTAATTTTATAATATTTATTATTATATATAAATTTTTAATAAAATCATAAAAGTATGGTATTATTTAAATTTTAATTTATTAATTTAATAACTATCAATATAAATATATATATATATATTTAATATATTAAATAATTGTTAGGAAAAACTGAGGACTTTGTCATTATAAAATTATTATTATCACAACTCCAATTTCACATTAGATCCATAATACCAATACAATAAAAATTTATTTAGCATCTGAGCTACCAATCTACCAAAAGCTTGAGGTTGCACTACTTTATACTGGTCTTATGATAATCTATATTTCTTCATTTTTAGGTTAATGTACAACTAATAACTTAATTTGTAAAATTAGGTAAGAATATATAAAGTTATTAAAAAAAATTATTTCAGAATCATTTACTTATTGGCATTGCTAGCGTTAATGCGGACTGAGTTTAGTGATAGCAGCGAAGTCGAATCCAAAAAAATTGGCCCGTAGTACTCACTAAAGTCAATCATTAATACCTTAATGTTAAGGGTTTTATTTTATTTTTATTCATTTAGTTATTTAACATAGATTTCACTTATCTATATATCATTTCATATATAGTTATTACTTAACTATTTCTTTTTAGGCTAACCTGCCTCTATTTATGAGAGTAGTTTGAGGAATTTATATTGGGTAGATGAAATGATCATATTTTATGACCGTTTCCTATATATAAGAGAGTAGTAGATAACCTTAGTGAGAAAAATCCTATCAAATAGATACAAAATATGATTACGAGTATTTCCTTATTTACCGTTGTTCATGATACAATCATAGTTTATTGATAAAGCATATTATATATATCTCCTATCTATACGTGAGAGGTACACAAATCGAATAATTCCCAGTTACAATGATCTTATTATATAAATAATATAGTATATCTTTGAAGTAAAATATTATAATAAATGTAATTTAATATTATAATGTAAATATAATACTGAGTCTTGTGGTAGTAACTAAAATCATCTCATCAACACTTAGTGCATCATATGAGAATAGTAAATCAATATAAGCGCTTCTAGTATAATTCATCTAGATTCCTACTCTCTCATGTGCCTCTCTTTTATTTTTGTGCTATTTTTTTTGTTTTTTTTAGATAGTGTGTATAATTTTTCGCTCTGGTTCTGTCTGTTTGTCTTCGTATAGATCCTGTTGAGGCGCGGGGTCGTGAACGACAATACAATACAACACTATCATAGCTACAAGAATGAATCATCGGCATATTGTATATAGGTTTTTGTTATTGTTTAAGTTATTGATAATTTTGCAGCTGACGCACCTACACATATATTAATAATATAATATATATTATATATATATATATATATATAATAATATATATAATATATAATATATATATATATCTATTATTATTATTAAATATATATATATATATATTCGTCCCATTTAATATATATATATAAATAATATATATATATATTATTAATATATATTAATTTAAATAAATATATATTAATAATATTAATAATATAATATATATATATAAATTTAATTTAAATATACAAGTTAAGTATTTATATTATATATAATAGTTTAAATTTAAAATAGTTTTAAAAACTGAAAAACGTATAATATATATATATATATAATTTATTATTATATATATATAGCAAAAATTTAACAAATTCTTCCTGATGAAATAAATCTACAATACTGTAATTCTAACACTTAAGGAATTAGATTTATTAAGGTTTTTTGAACCATTGAGTATCCAATTATTGATAAGATGGTTTGGGCTTGAATATACTTATATATTTTAAGTTTGTTTATCTCTGAGATATACTAATAAGACTAACATAATTTTTTTATTGTTAAATTCTATTCAATTTCTCTTTCTCTAAATTCTTGGTATATAATATTTATATAAGGTATGGATGTAGCCTAGGTAAATTTATTTCTGGCCTCAATCAATTTATTATCATTATCCCGGCATAATATCCGGGCATTACTCGACTGAATTATTTATTTGTCCTCGAGGAAAGCGTGTTAATTTATATAATCAATTTTAAAATAAAATATTTTAAGTATAAATGTTATATTATATCAAAACTTTTCGTTAACTAGCCAACTGTATGTATTATCACAGTAATATCTTGGGAGTAGAGTACGATATATACCATTCTTGTGTAGGCAGAGACTATATGCGCAAGGAGTATCTTGAGAGAGAGAGAGTAGAACAAGCTACTCATCAACCTTACTTGGTAGCGAAACCACAATCACTACACAAGATGGTGAATGAAGGCTACGACAGTTCCGTTAATGCGGTGCTGATAACGAGATGTCCATTTTATAGGTAGACCTGTCATTAACGACTCAAACACTTCCAAAAAGGAGGGTGTGGAGCGAAAGACACTTAAAGAGATATTTATGTAATCAGATATAGGATACATGTAATTAGATACATTATACACAATAATAATAAGCAGCCGACATGCTTCAGCGAAGGAATTAAAGTCTTAAACGATTCACAAGACATACAACAGGTCATGCGAGAATTACCACCTCAGCGCGACTTGTTACATGAGTATTATGCGAGGTGTTGGAGAACCAGATTATCTGATATATCTCGCGAATCTGATAAGAGCAAATCGATTAATAACATAGACCCAGCTTTAAAGTATATCTGTGATCGGCATCTAAGTATAAATAAGAAGCAAACAGTCAAAATCACCAGATATATATCTTCAACATGATCGGCAATACGTATCAATATGTATTCTTGGAAATATTATAGATATATCAAAAGGAAGAATTTCAAGTGCAAATCTGGGCGTATATTAGATAATATGAATAGAATTGTATAGAATGATATGGAATAAGAAACAAGGTTAAGAGATCGCGTAGTAATGGCACTGTTTGCTAGATACTGACACGGCGAAGCCATAAATCCGCCCGTGCAGAGACCTAAAGCTAGTTGCCTAAATAAAATACGTAGGATTAAATAAGCATAACGTATAGATAAAGCACCGGAGAGCACGTCACAGTTTAGTTCTAATCTTCGCTCATGATGTTTACGCGAGATACACAATTATGCTAGAGTGATGATTTCTCGATGAAGCTTGATAGGTGCGAGAGCTTTTTATTCTCACACAGTAATGTGAGTCTGATAAAGTGGCATGTTCCAGAGGCTAGTAACAAGAGAGTGGAGCACATAAGCATGATGGAATGCGCACATAAGATTAGTAATTAAGAGGAATTGCGCTATGTAAATCGGAAGATAGGTAGTAGATATAACAATACGAGGTGTCGAATAGAATAGGAGGTACAAAATCTGCTCCAGATCGTGTATCGGGCCAAGACAGCTCGTTGCGAGGTAAGTGCTAGTAGTGCCAGATCTCATCTATCAACAAGTTGATCAACTTATAGTCGACTTAATTATTCACTAGCGAGATGCAATTGTGTAGTTCACACTCGAAGGAAAAGAAAGCAACTCTCCTTGAAGGTTAGGGCTATGCATGTTCACAGCCGTACGCCATATATTTGATTGTCTACACCGACATTATATGATTGTGAGTTTAAGTGAATTTGAGTCTTGAGCAAAGGTATGATTCTAATATCCATATATACTCTAGGAGTAGCTAGAAACCATAAAAAAGAAACTTGACTTAGCTTGTCTGTTATAATGTTACATTTAATCCTATATGTTTATTACTAGAATATATAACTAAATGGATGAATTTTAATAAGTAGATATAATCTGAAATGTAGTAATGAGTTACACCCACATCAGAGATGATTTATACGACTCACTCATAGAAGGGGTATTTATTATACCCTAAATAAAAATGAAATAGAAATCAATCATAATAAAATGTGTTATTTGTGAAAATAAATTACTAAATATTATAAAAATAATATTAAAATAATTTAAAATTAATTTAAATTTATTATCCTATATTCAAAATGTTCAGTAGTGAGCTGGGTGAGGAAGATGATTTATTGGATTAGCATAAAAAGGAGTTAAAAGAGATTGGGTCCACATTCTCACCCTAGTACATTACTGGTAAAACATAAAATAATATATATATAATATATATAATAATAATATATATATATATAAATATTAATATTAAATAAATTAATATTAATAATTATATATATAATATCAATATTAATATTATAATATATAATATATATATATAATATCTATATATATAATATATATAAATGAATTAATTTAAAATTCTATAATATTTATATCCAAAAGATAATAACTTTTACTATATACCTATCCCTTTGTCACTAGCAGAAAGAAACCAATTGGAGTCACTGTTTATTACTATAACAGAAATGGCCCCTGAAATGGCCAGTTGGCTAGAAACACAACCTCATTTTGGCATTGCAGACATCCATCTTTCCAATATTTAAAATGAGAATGTTTTTATTACATTAATTAAATAGCAATATTAAAAGAAAAAAGAAAGAAAGAATAGTATGAGATAGAGAGAGAGAAGTTAAAGAGATTAATAGAGAGAGGAAGAGAGATAGAGTAGAGAGAAATGAGAGATAAGAGAGAGAAGAAGAGGAGAGAGAAGGAGAGATAGATGAGAGATAGAGATGAAGAGATGGGAAATCATACATATTTATAAAGATTGAATAGTTAATAGTATATATAATAGAGAGAGAGGAGAGTAAGATAAGTAAGATGAGTAAGAAAGAGAAGATGAGAGTAAGAAGAGAGAGAGTAGAGAAGATGAAAGATAATAACAGAATAATCGAAGAGAACATAACGAGATCATACTATGATAAGATATTAATAACGTAATTACGATAAGATATTAGAAGTAGATAGAGTACGAGTAAGTAGAAGAGTAGAGAGAGACGAGAGAATGATAAAGAGAGAGAGAGAAGTAAGAGATATAGAGAGTAGAGTAGAAGAGAAGATACGAGATGAAAGAGAGAAGAGATAGAGAGAGAGAGAGAGATGTGTCCATTCTTAGACACATAAAAAAAATGTTTCCTAAATATATTTTTTAAGCCATTCGAAAGTACATCTATAAAGGAAAAATCGTATATTTCGACTTATTCACGAGCCTTGCCAGCCGTAAATAATAATGTTTTCAAAAATATAAACTGAGATTGCCATCTATCATATATATATTAATCCATTTGAATTCATGGAGACAATCACTAAATATATATATACTCACTTTCTTTATATTCTTTATATTATATATTTTATAATTATTAATTATTAATATATATATATATATATTTAATATCAATACATATTATATATATAATATTATATTATATAATATATAATATATATATTATATATTATATTATAATAATATATATTAATATTATATATATATTAAGTTAAAATATATATATATATATTGATAATTATAAATATATTATATATATATATATATACAATATATTATATATAATAATATTAATTAATCTATATATATAAATTATATATATATATATATTATATATTATTATATTATATAATATATAATATATATATATATATAATATATATTATATTATCTATATATATATGATATATTAATATATCTATATATATATATATATAATATATTATATAATTTATATATATATATATTATTATATATATATTATTATATAATTACAAATTATTATATTATTTATCGTAATATTATACACTGAAAATACACAATATATTAGTAATATACACAGTCATTACAATTACTCTAAAATATCTTCCAGAAACTTTCTAAAGAAAAACTAATGAAAATTAAATAATTATATTGTATTTTATTTTTGGGGGGTAAGGATGGAAGTAAAAAATAAAAAAACATTTCTAAATCGAGTAAGGTTTTTTGAAAAAAGTGGAAAATTTCGAGCACTCAGAAATTATAATGTATGATGAAATGTAATTAATGATTAAATATGATAGTTATAAGAATTTTAATCTAAGTTAATAGTCTTTGAATGTTAAGAAATCTATATTACTTCAATTATAAACTTGATTCTTTAATATTATATTATATATGATCACACCACTGTGTATCATTATAAGTGGAGAAATAATTTATTAGAGTAATTATATAATAACCTCAATTAATTGGTATGAGTAATTCTGAGAGTAAGTACAGATATTTAGTAACTCAGGCAATAATTTAAATAGAGAATGATTACAGGACACTTGACTACAACTTTACGATTTACTTTTAGCGCGAGGTACCAGTACTTGGATCCATAAACGTTACTTTGTGTGATCTTATTTGTCTCAGCTATATGGGTCGGAGTAAGAGAGAGTACTTGAGTATCACTAGAATAGAGAATCTATGTACGAGTAGTAGGTGAGAGTCTTATATGTGGAATTGAGAATTATTATCCTAAAAAATAGTGACTATTGCATGCATAAAATTCTGCTATATGTGTGGATTATCTCGATGGCGTGATAATTGTAAGTTTTCCACATCTTGCTGAAAAAAAATTGTTTCAGATATTAAACTCTGATATCATAGGAAATATATTATACTGTTAGAATAGTACTCATGATGTAACTTAAGTATACGTTACTTGTCAGCTATGGAGGGTGCATATCCTTTACGACAGAAAAGGAGAATAAGCAAAAAAGGCTAAATTTAGTTTTTTGAGAAGCATAAATATTGAGATAATTATCAATTTCATAGTATTTAATGATATATTAAATATATTTTATTATATAAGTAGAGAGAGGGAGAGAGAAGGAGAGAGAGAGAAAGAGTAAGAAGAGAGATATAGTAAGAGATGATGAGAGAGAGAGAGATGAGTGAGTAGAGAGATGAGAAGTAAGAGAGAGAGAAGGAGAGACGAGAGAGAGAGAGAGATGAGAAGAGGAGAGAGAGAGAGAGAGGAGAGAGAAGAGAGAGAGGCTATAGCATTGTTTAGTAATTATATAATACATAATATCATAATTATATCAATATAATAATTAAAAAATAATAATTAAATAAAATAATATATAATATTATATAATAATAATAATATATATAAATATATAATAATATAATATATAATAGCACTACTAATAGTTTACATTAATATAATAATAATTAATTAATTAATAATAATTAAATGAAAAAATTAATCAACTATAATTAATATAATCAGATAAAAAAAATAAATCCAACTAATATTATATCTATGAATTATGATAATTATAATAATGATATTAGACATTGGGAAGGTATAGACGATAGTATTATTAGATGTAGCAATCACTGTTTAAATCTACATTGAGCGCATGCACGTAGAGCGCAGAGAGGACTGAGGAGAAGAAAGAGTACAGAGTAAGAAATTGAGATGAGAAGAGAGAAGAGAGAGAGATAGACAGTAAAAGCAGAGAGAGAGAAGAGAGAGAGACGGAGAGTAAGAAGATGAGAGAGAGAGATGTGAGAGAGCAGAAGAGAGAAGGAGAATAATTTTTACACCGAACAGAAAATAAAAACAACATATTCAGAAAACATCTTTCGAATGTTTTTTCTTTTTTATGAAAATTTTCATGGTCCAGTTAAATATAACCCTCTTACCAGTTGAATAGTCTTGTTAATAAAAAGTTTAGAGGAATCAACTTTCTTCATTCTCTCCATGTTCTAATTAACTATCGGGCGATCTGGTCAATAGTCAGTTTGTAATATGAGATTTGACATTTTAAATTTTTTATCACTCATTTATCAGTGGAATTTACATGTTTCAACAATATTATAAATTTTCAAACTTTATTAACTTTTTATTTTTATTTGCTTACTACACAAAAGCAATTAGTTATTTCCCTTAGTGCTATTTAATTATTAATATTTTTTAATGTTTTTTTCCAAAAACGTATATGTTTTATTTTCGAGTGAACTATCATAAGAGCTCGCGGTTGGTACAATCATATATTAGTAACATCTGATAACTATTCCTATTGCTAGTTATTAATACCGTCTAATTATTTCTCTTTACTACCAATTTCTATGATTTTTTGAGATATCAATTAGTTTTAAGTATTTATATAATGATTACATATCTAGCATTCCTCTATCAATTTATAACCTATAAAAATGATAAGCGTCTTATTTGGAGAGCTAACACCTAATTAAAATATATGCCATATATAATACTATTATATACTTTCAATATATCTTATCCTGTACTATTACATTTCATCTTTACGTCTATATATAATACTTATATAATAAATAAGAACTGGTTTATCACAATTAATATATAAATAAATCAATTGTCTATCTATATGAGCTTAATAATTATATTAAGTATTACAATTAATAAATACTAATTTAGCAGCAATGGATCGATTTTTTAATAATAAGCTTATATCCTTTCCTTACCTCAAGGAATTATTGATCTGGTCTATCTATCTCTTATGACATATTTCTTTGAACATCTCTATGAAAATTAATTGGTTTCATTAGTCTCTATCTATCTCATTACTAATTCTCTATATCTATTCAATATTCACTCTCTTTCTATTATATAATATATTAATATAATTATATATAATACTATTATATTATATTATATATAATATAATTTTATATATATATAATAATATTATGTATTATATATATATATAATATATACATTTAGATACAAGATTTAAAGACTATATATGTATAGCTATTTAAACGATGTATATTGAATATAATATATATATATATAAATATATAATATATATATAGTATAATACTATATATTCATCTCTTATCTTTTAATAATTTATCTTCTTATCCTCTCTCTCTCTCAGTTGGTATTTACAAAATATCTCACTATTATCTTGTCATTTCTTGCCGATAAAGTTATCACTCTAAACAACAAATCTGATAAGATATATTATAAATTTTAAAATATTATACAAAATAATGTATTAACCTATCACTATAAGGCTCATAACTATTTGCGCCAATAATATATTGTATCTTTAGCTCCATATGCACGATACACTTAAATGAATTTTTACAATATATATATATATATATTTATTATCATCTATATGTTATTCTAAATTATCCGTCCTATGCATGTATAAATTTATTAAAAATATATATTAATTATATATTAATTAATATTATATATTATATTAATTATATTACTATTAACTATAGTATAATCATACTATACCTTAGGTGACTAGACTCTAAAGGATAATTAATATAAAAAATTGGACGGTAGCTTAGGGTTAAATGTTTTGATATTTAGGTAGAATTTTAATATCATATCGTGGACCTCTCACATTTTATGGAAGAGATGAGTTCATCAGACTGATAAGATTTAACATTTCAGTCTTTTACTTATATTTAAAAGTCGAGTACCATTTTTTTTGTTTAAAACTGGTGTTTCAGGCTTAAAAGCAGATTCCACAAGTAGATGAGAGATGATGGGAAATGAGCAGTTAACATAACATTTTTATAGAAGATTTTCTCCTATAAAGTGGATTTTCATGCCAGTGTGCCCTTATTTACTTGATGTCTATTATTTAATTAAAAGAGATTTTGGGAGTTGGTATTGAGATCTCATAATACAAGCATATTCAAAAAGGTTGGCTCTTGTAAATTTAATCAAATATATATTTATAAAAATACAGCATCAATATATTTATCACTCATTTTTTCCACATTTCCCGTTATTCATAAAATTTCAATTTCTATTAGGTCCTTGAACGAGAAACTTTATTCCATTTAGTGTTATCAATTAATTATTTTTTTTAAATGATTATAAAACAATATACAACACAAACACTAATCTTTATTAACATCATACTGTGAGTCTATAAACTGTAAGCAATAAATGATTTATTTGGAAATCATGGTATCAATAATAATCACACACGCGTAGAGTATTTATAATAAACATACTATTTGTGGAAGTTTTGCTAGTAGAATAGCATTAAATAGCTTCTTGTTAGTATATTAATAATCACAATATTATGTTCACCTGGTTATTGCAAGTAAGACTATAATTAAGTAATGCATTTTGTTCCATTCCAAATAGGATTGCTAAAATAAACTTATAACGTATTTTAATACTTGAAGATACCCCTTATCCAAATCAGACTATATGTCGGTTATAAATACATCTCCTTGACTTCTCGCTGACTTAGCTAAATTATCGACAAGTTAATCAATCAATGTCAAATTAAATTTATACTTCTTAATATTTGGTGGTAGTTAGAGGTCTTCAATTTTATATGGATATTGTTAAAACTTTGGTACTATTTCCATGATGTCAATCATGTATTGTACTCTAGACATCATTTATTATTATACAAGTTATAGACTATTGACCATATATTCTAGTATTATATAAGCAGCATTCGTTTGATCCATAGTAGAAAATCGATTCTAAATATAATACGCTCACAACATAATGACCAAATATATTTTTAGCAAAGCTAATTTATTTCAAATGAAGAATTAAAAACTCCATCTATATGTTACCTATTAATACCTGAGATCATGGTAAGGAGCGCCATCAAGTTACATACATAATAGTCCATAAATTTAGTGGATTAATTATTTTTACCTCTCACACTAAAATATAGACTAGGATTTTCTTATCTTGAGAGAATTTGTTTCATACTTTATATCTATGTTTTTGAATTTTTAATACCATCTTCACAAGCGTTATTATTATTCATATATCTATTAACATTATGCCATAAAGTATACTTTACGTTAAACCTATTTATATACAAACTGAATACATCGAGTTGCATGTTAAATTTTATCTACTCACTCGTATTGAACAATAAGTTAGATTTTACTACTAAATGTTCTAGATAACATTTAATTATAATCAGTTGAGTGTATATGGCATTGAATTATAGTTGTTGTTATTTGAGACATCCCGATGTTATCTTGGTTTCTGAATTCTCAAAGCTTGAACTACAAGGAAAAGTATCAGTGCGAGGAATTTTTCACGTGCATTTTTGTCTCTCAACCATGCGCGCGCTCTGAACCATTTCATCATCTGCGTGCAATCTAGACACAGACAGTTTACACCAAAAAATCTATTCGACTTTCCTCTAGATCTTATCTCTCATTATTTCTTGCTTTCACACTCTTTTCATTCGAGTCCTAATTCTAACTCGCTATCGGTTATTGCCTCTACTCGTCGTCTAATCTATACATCTGTATCCTCCTATTTATGTCTTATTTACTCATATAGAAAATTGTTTATCGTGAGTTAGTTATACTTCGTAAATAAATATCCACTGATATTCATTTCTTTTCGCTTTTGTCTTGTCTCATAAATTGACGTAAGTCCTTGGCTTCATTATATCATTAAACGGCCAGTGATCCCATTAACATCTGAGGTAACTATACCTTTGTTATTTGTGATAATTTCATTATGGATTAGTAACAATAACTATATATCACGACATGATCTGATTTAAGTATATATTCACATAATAATTTGTATCTGTTATATTATTTATTTCTTTGCTGAGGCCATGGAGTGTAATAAAGTGCTTGAGATATCATAAGGTCTAATATAACAAGGAAAAATAATAATAAAGAATGTTTTCATTGCTATTACACAGCTTGAACACTCGAGACCGAAGGAAGTGTCGCGACACAACAATATGATCACATAGACCATAACAACACGTCCAAACATGTATGCGAAGCATGAGATTTGAGGAGCATATCTAAGAGCTCCTGAGAACGTATGCTCTGTGAGAGTTTTCCGCATAATAACACATACTAACTTTATTCACACATGCTCTTGGGACAAGCACGTACTTCTTCGTTCTGTGGTGTGCACAACCACTCAGAACCGCATACTGTGCAGCACAGCTATGCTTTGCGAATATAATGACTCCTATCACCACTATGTACACGCTCTCATGTTGCGATAGAACCAACTGATTCTTCGTCTCTTCATAAATGACGAGAAAATTATATCATGCACGTATAACTCTGAACAAAAGTACTTCTATCTGCGTGCTCTTTGACATACATACCTCTCAACGTGTAGTTACGGAGCCAGCTTTAACCACAAATTATTTAATGTTCTTGCGTATCTCAATGTTTGAAGTTATTCTCAATCTCTCTCGAAATTTTCGTTCATCCCTATCGTACCAATTCACACGTTCTCAATCTCTATACACAAGCTCATTCTGTGCGTATTCTTCTATCACGTACTCTCATTGCTTATTTCGATATAACTCAATAATTAAAAAATAATTGAAATTTGATTGCTTTTGAGTGACACATAGCAGACTAGAGACATCCTTAGTAGAAGGAGTCTGGTGTATTAATATGCTCATTTCTTCACTTACGAAAAATTATTCTATTGTAACTAGTGAAATAATTTTTATTTTCTGGATTTTTCTATTCTTATCAACCTCGTGATCATTTAATTTGTTGTATTAATGTAAGCAAGTCCCTTTATCGCTAATATATCTACAGTATATCTCATTTACAGTTTTTATTATATATATAATTAATATATATATATAATCTATATTATATTATATATTATATTATATATATATTATAATATACTAAATATATTATATTAATATTAATATATATATAATATATATATAATATATTTATATAATATATATATATATTATATATATATATATATAATTATTAATATATATTATATTATAACATAAAATAAATATTAAATATTTATATTTATTATAGTAATATATAATGTAATTACCATATACTACGGATACTTAGCCGATATTTACTTATGCCTTTCCAATAAAGCTCATTGGCTTCACCGGCCTAGATATCTAAAAATATTAATTTTTAATTCTTTTCAATAATTCAATAAAATTACAATTCAGTAAGAGATTTTTCTTTCAATATGATGACATATAATGTAATTAATATATGTATAATGTATCATTATGAGCAAATGAGAATAGTATCACTTAATACGCCGACTAAAATATTTGATAATATAACTTTATAAATATATTATTATTCAATTTATAAATATTTACCATTTTGATACCTTAGGTGATATTAGTGATATCCGCGAGACGCTTTTCCTCTCTGGATATCACATAAGACATACTTGTGTGTATTTTAACAGATTAAGGAGTCCGCTGGAAACAATAAATTATTATTAATAAATTTATGTTGTATCTAATAATTTATTTATTTAATCGTACACAATTTAATATATATAAATCCGGTATTTTTTATAATAATATGAATTTATTTAAATCGAGAGTAAGATATGATGCAAGCTCATGCCAGCACTAAGTGCTGATCATCGCAAAAAAATTAATTAAATATAAACCCTACACTAGTTATTGACATATTGTTGATTGATAATAATTACTTATAACGATATTTTCACACTATAAGGTGGCTACAATTTTATAATATAATATAAAATTATTAAATATAGAATATAATTAATAATATAATAAAATTATAAATTAATAATAATAATTAAATAAAATAATAATAATAATAATATAATAATAATAATAAATAAAATAAAAAAATACGGTTATCAGGCATTTTATAGCGTATGAACTAGATCTATTTCTTAGCCCAACTAATAATCTAAACACATTTCCAAAATAAAATATAACAAACTCTAGTGTTAATACATTTTTTTTTTTTTTCATTAATTTGTTATTATATATCTTAAGATAGGTGGTGAAAATTGTCTAAATTGATAAAGTATATTATAATTATACTAAATATATTATATTTTTTTAACTCTATGATTTATATTATAATTTCAATAATATATTCAATGAACAGTTATTAGAGTCATTAGTCAGGTAAATGAATTATATTTGGACGTACACTTATAGCATGATATATTTTATATCACTGGCTTTAAAGATTCGATAAATATACCAAATTTTATAAAAAATTAGAAAAAATTTTTAACTTTCACAAAAATTTATTTCAAACCCCTTGAAACCAATGAATGTATAAATTAGTTGAAAAAATATTTATCTCATTACTTTCGTAAGATGCTACTTTATAGAATAAGTAGCTATAAAGCGCCTAAATACATTTATAGAAGTTTTGTAATAAACCTATTACCAATATATATATCCTACATAGAAATTGCTTAATACTTGGGGAAAAATAATAGAATAAAATTTATTTATATTTATATGTTTATTTATTTTGAGATTTATAACATAATAAGCTTTATAATAAAAGTACGAATCGGGAGAGAGAGATGTATAAGAAGCATGAGGGAGATGGAATAAGTTAGAAGAAACGAGAGAGAGGATTGACCTGGGTAAATTGAGAAAGCATGAGGCGATATTGATATATCTTCTGTTTAGAGTATATATTTCATAACACGTTCAACATGTAGTAATAAGGTGAAGTAAATGCATATTAAACCTATTTAGATTTTTTTCCGGACTATTGGTTAAGACTTATTACTGACGTCATCTGAGTAGTCTCAATCAACCACTCTTAAAAAACGTGAGTAGAGTCAAAGAAAAAGTAGAAATATACCACAAAATAGTTAAGAAAAACTAAAATCTAAAAATAAAAACAATAAAAAATGAAATAATTTATTTAAATTATCTTGTCAGAAATCTATATCAGATAATATGTACACATGATAATTCCGTTTTATATTAGATATACATAAGAAAAATATCATAAATATTGGATGCGAGACATTAAATAACAATTTTATAAAACTACGTTATGTGAAGAGAATCAACATAAAATTGCGAACCAGGTGTTTATAAGTTATTACAAAGACTGAAATTAAATTGAGGGGAGGAGTTAAAAAAAACTCCAGAAACTCAAATAATTTATATTTTATGATATATTCACCAAGTTGTTGAGTTAGTATATAATCACAATATAAAATACATTGTAGTTGAAATAGATACTAACTATATTCTCTAAGAATTTTGGATATATAACATCTATGATATACGAAAAGTGATTATAATGAGTAAGTAGATGGAATCGAGGGAAAGTATGTAATGATATTTTGTGTAGGTTAGAAGTAAAGGAGAATCTCATTAGAATATAGTAAATTATGTGATACGTATAATATGAGTAAAGGACTAATAGTAATTGAGGTTATTACTAGGATCAATTATGAAGTTTTATTGAGTACGATTATAAGTTATGTGTGGTAATGGCCTCTGATGAGATATAGAGAAGGTAGTTGAGGTAAGGTGATATATAAGAATTATTGAAATAAATCAGTTTAATGTGAAATAAGTGAACTGAGTATATACATAATCTGATATTACAGTACTCACTCATGAGAGTTATTGACTTAGATAGTGGTAAGAGTAAGTATGCGTATGTCTAAAGTAGGAAGTAATATAATGTTAATAACGGTGATGGTGGTAAATGTAAAGAGGTATGCAGCGGTTAAAAGTAAAAAAAAGATGGACGTAGTTGAATACACTAAATCCAATGGTAATATATATCTTATAAATGAAGGTTGTATTGGAATAAATAAGGAGAATAAAAGGATGACAAATGATGCTCACATTATAGCATGGAAGGAATAATGAGTAGTATAATGTCAGTATTGAAAGGTAGAGAATGAATGAGGGAAATATACAAGGCGATAATAACAAGTAAGCCTCATAATTAGTGATCGCGGAGCATAGCGCGTTCAATTCTGCCTATGATGGCAATAAAGCAGGAGAAAACTGCACTCAGTAATATTTAGAGTTAATCTGATTTGCATCCTCTCATAAATTAATGCAGAGTACAGGAGATAGTATACGAGAGTGGGGTGGAACAGACATATATATACAAGCAATATATATCACAACTCTACCATAACAATGAAGTAGGTAATGGAAAATTACTAGTGATAATCAATTAATGCGAAATGCGATACAAATAAGGGTATTATTATCATAGATTTATACTATGTGGAACTATGATTTTCAACGCGCGTTTATATATTAGAGTATATACCAGACATAGATAATATTGAGGTATAGAAGTATTAAACAGAGTTCAGAATGAAAAGTGACAAATATTAGGATGTCGAAATATCGCACTGTTCTGCCTGAGTAATGTTATTAGAGAACTGCGTAATCGTAGAAATTACGAGTACACCCACGTGTGAGAGTTCCTTTGAGAAGCGATTAGTTGCAAACAAATAGATCGCACTTCATATTACGTGTGTTACTTTATAAGTCTGATTGTGGAGGATGAATCAGATAAATTAGTTACATTATGCCACATTTTGTGAGCAATCAACAACACTGATGCCAAGGTTCTATAGCACCTTTGCAATTAGATAATTAATTAGATCTAGAGTTTTGTAGATTAATGAACAATGAGAGTGAAATTAAATATATAAATGGTAAATGTGTTTGTAAGGGAAATTAAATAGATTACTGTATATCTGAGCTTATAAGTGACTTAGTCAACAAGCACGTGCATCCGTGCGAGGTGGACTTGTAGTCTAATGTAGATTTGATTTGTTGTATACATACCCTGCAAAACAAAATTGATGTTGCTGAACATTTAGAAAAGTGGAAAGAAGGATATGTATTGATATCAATAATAATTATATTATATATAATATTGATAATAAAACAAAATTGATATAATAAGTCAAAAAATCAGCAGAGATAACAATAATAAAATAGAAGATATAATAACAATAATAATTATATGATATTTAAATGTTTTGGATTATGCAAAAAGGCGAATGAATAAGATATATAAATAGAGAGATAAGCTCTTGGGTTACATTAGGATGACAATTAAAAGTGAGAGATAATTAAATAATAAAAATAATTAATAATAATAGATAATAATAATATGGTTGGTGTAAAAATGAGAAAAGAAAGAGAAAAGAAAAAGATAAGTAGATAATTTACTTAATAATTTGAAAGGAATAATCAAGTTATAATATGTATATGCGATATTGTTAATGCGTGAGATGATGTAGAATAATTAAGTGAAGAGTGAGAATAAGTGAGAAATGATTATATAATTAAATACAATGAGATAATAATAATAAATAAATCAATAATAAAGACTCACGAGTGAGGCAATCACAATGGATAATATGTTTGGAATATTAGGATTTAAAGAAATGAAATCCATAAATTTTCTTCAAAATTGAATTTTTGTGGTTTACTCTAGCGAGTGTTAATTCTTGGTTAGCCTTATCGGTTATGGAGAGAGTTTTTAGAAAACTGGGAGTAGTAGCGCGTGAGTCGAGAATAAAGAATCTAAATGTAGAAAAACGTCAACTAAATATGTATTGAAGGCACACTATGTCCGCTGCGAAGTAGATGATATTTGGAGGGAGAATAACAACCAAATTAATATTAATAAATAAATAATAAAATTTAATCATATTGAATAATAATAATGATAATTTGGAGGGTATGGGGGAAATTAGAATGAATGTTGAATACTAAACAATAATAATTTCTTTTTTGATCTTGATAATTATAACTTAAAAAGGAATAATATATGATTGAGAAATAGATGTAATAATATAATGTGTATATAATAGAATAATAATTAAATAATAATAATATAATAATAATAATAATTATAATAATAATAATAATAATAATAATAATGATAATAATAATTAGATAATAATAGCATAAATATAAGTAGGTAGAGATATTTGGAAGTGTGTAGAGGAGGGGTTTGAAAGTAAATGATAAATGATAGTAATTAAATAATAATAGATTAATAATTTAAAATATGGATTTTTAGTGATAATAATAATTGAATATATAGAGAAAAGGTATCACTAAGTGACAAAATAATTCAAGTTAGATAGAGTTAATAATAGTAATAAAATATTAATGAATAATAATAATAAGTAATAATAATAAAAAGTGCTTGCATTCATGTAATATGTGAGCGGACAAGTGAATAAATATAAAAAAATCAATGTGGCAAAAAAAATGCTTAACATTTAATTTTTTTTTTTCCAGACCGCCAACTCCATTAGCATATTTTAACGACTTTTTTTTCTTTTACCATTTTATTATCTTTTGTAGTTATATCATTAAAAAAGAAAAGAAAAATTGTTCAAACTAAATTAGGCTTCTTGAGAGAGATTATTATTTTTAAGACGATTTACGATTCAAACGATTTTGTAATTCTCGAAATATTGATATAATTAAAAATTGACGAGTAAATTTTTTATTCAAAATAGACCACAATAGTGAAGTTCCAGAAATATTCTCTCACTCTCTCTCAATTACTCAATTATTGTCTCTCTCTCTCTCTTCGGCGAAAACACTCAGATCATTCCATCTCTCTCTCTCTCTCCTCTCTCGTATCTCTAAAAAATCAATCAATGACTCTCTCTCTCTCTCTCTTCAGCTCTTCGATCGTCTCTCTCTCTCATCACACACACACACACCATCTAACGGTCCAACCACGACATCAAACCATTCTCTCTCTATCACTAATTCAGAAGCAGTATTAAAGCTTTTCACACGTACAATTTTGCTTAGTCGAAACCTGATATTGTGTGCACAATTATTATATTTACGTGTGTATATAATTATATTAATTAGGGTGATTTAACCTAATATATATATAATATATATAATATATATATATATATATTATATATATAATATATTATATATATATATATAATATCATCGAAATATTTTAAAAATTAATAAAGTAACCTAGGAGCTGGAAATTATTTGGATCTAAACGCTCTCGGATGCATAAATTTCTACTTTTTACAAAATTTCACCTCATACCAATCCTGCATTAATACCACTGAATACTATATATATATTTATATATATATATATTATATATAATATTATAAATATATATAGTATATATATTATATAGTATTAATAATAATATTATATATAATATATATATAAGTTTTTCAAAATTTTAGGGGATTTTAAAGGGGTTCGTACTAAAAACACTGACTGAAATGAAGGCGGACGATTTTTGGCTAATTGATTCCGTCCATTAAGTTCAATGAAGAGATCGAATTAGGTTTCTCTCCAAGTAGAAAAAACACTTTCATTCATTTCAAAACTCACATTCATTATATATATATATAATATATATATATATATAATAATAATATATATCTATACTATTGGGTAATTCATATAGTATAATTATGGTATAATTATTAGGATTATATATATATATAATATATATATAATATATGTGTAGTGTGTGTGTGTGGTGTAGTATGTGTATGACATAGGTATGCACGGGCGTGTGTTTGTGTTTGTGTGTGTTGAATGAGGTTAATTACGTTACATTAATGAGAAAAAATTAGATAATAATACAAAAATAATATGCTTAAATATGTAATCTGTCAATTGTGTAAAATAATTAACAAAGCGTTTGAGTAAATTATTTTTAAAACAAAGAATATCAAAGAATATTACAGAGAGTTTGCTTAAAAGGAAGCAGAGACCCCCAAAATTGAATAACATTTAAAGGAAACTGAAATTGAATTATAATTGACTGAGGATATTAGAATCCGAAAAAAAGGAGCTGAGAAATCTCCCTTGGCTAAAGATACTCCTGTGTCATAGTCAAGCTAATGCTAAAAATAACAATTTATAAAATTTAAGTAATTAAACAATACATAATTGCCTCTGAGGAAAAAAAAAGCATTATTGCGAATAAAACATTGCAAATAAAATATATTTCAATTATTCCATAAATATTGTTAGAAGATGAAACGATTTACTCCTTCTTTTTATTAAATGAACAAATTAATTAGGAGCTATTCACTGAAAGTACCACTCATTACAAAAGTGATGACACCCGTGATTGACTAACGAAATCCATACGATTGATGTGCTTCTGAAGAACACTAATAATTAAAACAAAAAAAATTCCGTAAATCCCCAACGCATGGGCCGAAGAAAGAAAGAGGAAACTGCAGCAAAGATCTCAATCTCGAAATCCTCCCTCAAAGTCTCCTCCCCCCGCTAGCACTTTTAATTTGAGACCTGAAAACCTCTGTACCCTTCAAATAACGTATAACTGCAGGAAGCGAGACATCGGTTTCATATACAAGAAATAGAAAGGGGAGAAGGAAAAGCCAGAACCCCACCACCCTAAACTTCAACCCATAAAAAAGAAATTTGGTAGAGGGGGAAAATAAAATTTAAAAGAAAAGAAATGCTGGAAATGAAAAATACACAAAGAAGAAAAAGGAACGAATATAAATTTATGGGCTGTTTGCACAGTTTTTTTAATGTTCAAAATACCAAAATTACCTTTCGGAAAGAAAAATGTTTTTGTCTTTCGCGTTTTCTAAAAATAAAACTGATAAAGATAATAAAAATAGTAAAAGTGGCTTGGTAGATAGACAGAAAATTAATAATTTCAGAAACAAGGAAAGGAACCAACATTCAATGAGGTGCACGTTCAAAAGAGTCACAAACATTCAATTTTGTTACTTCTCTAAGTGAATTATATCGCAATATTATAATTAACTGAGGTAAATTAAATAAATTTGTGAATGATATAATTTCTTAAACAATCGCACAACCAATAAGAAGTTTCTTGTCATAATATATTTTATAATAACATTAATGGTTATTCTCTATATGAAATAGAAGGTAAATATTAATGATAAAATAAAATAAAAGATGGAAAAGGAAAAATATAGACAAATAATTCGAGTGTAAATTTATGGAATATAAAAAAACAAAATATATATTTCTTTTTTCTCCACGATTAATTTCTTTAAACAGAAGTGACAAAACCTAACCTTCTTTAACAACAATGATAATTAAAAAGCTACTACTACTAATAATAATTATAATAATGCCAAAATATCTACTAGTGTGACACTACTTCCGAAGGAGATACTCGTGCACATCCTACCATTGACAGGGACAAAGTGACGCTCTATATTTTACTGGAAACCTAAAACGGAGAAGAGGGGTTAGAAAAGGGTTTTTAGTTCAAGCTCCCTCAGGTATATTTAAAAAATTTGAAGTATCTCGGGTTACTATTTTAAAATAATATTAAGTGGCACTTGTAAATTTTACTCTTTCACTAAAAGACATATTTCTACCCTCCTTTTTCCTACCTACTTTCAAAATATATTATAAAAATTTTACAAGCCAGACCTTGATAGAAAGGAAATTAAATACCAACTGTTCGTTCTATTTGTGATTTTCTCTTTCCTGGGTCACCACGTGAAATGAGGTTAATTAGGTTATATTAATGAAAATTATTAGGCATTAATAAAAAATAAAACTTTTTAAATGTTTATGTAAAATAACTAGCAAAACATTTTAGCAAATTATTTTTAAACAAAGAATATCAAAGTATCATTCACTGCATTCGTTTTAAAATAAACTGATGATACCCAGGGATACAATTAAAGGAAACTAAAATTAAATTATGATTATAGGAGGATATCAGACTTCGAATTAACGGCGATGAGAAATGAGTTAATCTGTCAAAGAGGTACCTGTGGCATTGTTAATATGTGACGTGACCTATATACTATTATATTTTAAAGCTGAAAAAAACAGTTATTACAATTAATATTATTACAAAATCTTGCAACTTATACCTAATTTTCAGTGAGCGAATCTTAAAAGATTCATGCACAAATGAAAATATTCAAATAATATTTTAAACACTATTAGAAAATAAACGATTTGTTTGATCTTTTATTAAATAAATTAATTAATTTAAAAGCTTTTAATAAAAGTCACAATCATTTATCAATATATATAATATAATATATATATTATATAGTATATATATAATTATATATATAATATATTATTATATATATATATATATATAATATATATTAATATATATCAAAGCACTCCTGACACTCGTCTCTCGTGCTTAGCACGGTTATATATTATAAATACTATCGATCTTCTTCAAATTTCGTCTAAAGTTACGATAAAATTCTTTTTTTTGTTGCGAAAATTGGTCATAAAGAACACATTACATTAATACAAATTAAAGATTATGTAAATTTAAACAACAAGTGTAAAATCATCGCCATTGAATAATGGTATCCTTTCAATCAATATAAATGGTAACTGCTCGGTGTTTCTCCGAATAAAAGCGGAGAGAACAATTTGAAAGACAGTGTAAATACATATTCGTAAATTTAATTTTTACAAGTTGTTATTTTCATCTACCTCAAAATATTTAAACATTCTTTTATTTAAAAAAAAATTTAAAATAAACTTTACTTGTTCTTTTAATGCACAAGTGGTGGTAAAATAAATAAATAATATTTAAATATTAATATCTGGAATTTGAAAGAAAAAAATATAAGTTTACCATAAAATCAATATTATAGCTAAAGAAAACCTTGTGTAAAAAGTAATAACTAAAATATCATAATGTGAATAATTTATTTTGTGTTAAATAGTATAATATATATATATATATAATAATATATACTTATATATATATATTATATATATAATTATATATATATGATATTATATATATATATTAACTATATATATAATATATATATATCAAGGTGTATACCAAGTTGAAATTTTCAAATTTCCCTGTGTATCCCTTTCTTCTCAACTTCCATTTCCAAAATAAATGATAAAAAACATCATTTTATCTTTGTTATTAATAAGGAAAAAAAAATGAAAACCCTCCAGAGCCCACCCATCTAACCATCCCATTCAAACAATTTCTTATCCAGCTTTCCACATAATTAAATTGATCCTCATACAGTTTGACTTTTACAAGTGAAATTTATATATGCATTGGAAAATTATTACTGGCCAAAGTTATATAGCCAAAGTTATGAAAACAAAATCAAATTAATTTTCTAAATATCTGTCAAATATGTTTACCAGGTTCCTGCTTTTTGCTTTCATTTATCCCTTTTCTTCACATCATTCAGTTGTAACAAACTTACAAAAACAAAAAACAAAAATATAAAACATTTGCACATTTTCTTTTCTCTAAAATAAATAAAAAAATTTTTCCTTTTCTCTAAAAACAAATAACAAAATTATATTCTAAAGAACTAACCTACTAAATAAGTACATAAATCTTTGACAAAAAATGTTTATGACTGTTTAAAGAAAAACTATTTTCCTCTTCTAAATATGAAGTTATTTTTTATGAGTCTCTTTACAATATTCTCTTAACTTTTCACCTCTTTAATCTCAGCTGCAAATTTACTTTTTTTTTGCACCTTCCAGAGTTTCTGCATTCTTTGGCACAGTTTTCTTTTAAGTCATGTCTTAACCTCTGAAAGAAGCGTTTGCAGGCACTTATGACCATATCTCGATTTAAATACAATAATCAACCCTCCAGTTATTTTTTCATTTCTTCGAGCAAATAAACTCTTCACCCCAAATTTCTTGTAGGACAATGTTTTGTCTTGATTCGACCAAACCTCTCTCTACAGAACAATTCCATGAAATGCATCAAATAATTCAGTGTACAAAGTTTTTTTTTCTTCTGAATGTTCTTCATTATTAAAAATTTCAATGAAAAGTTGACGAGTCTATCTTCCTGTGTAGATCAAATTTTTTCATTGTAAGTGAGAAAAAGGTAGCAATATTCAAAGTTTCAAATCTCAACTTAACATTTGCCGTATTTCAGCTTTCTGTTGTACATCTTTTGCCTTGCTAAAAGAGAATCCAAGGTAGAACCAACTGAGGATCCCTGAAAAAAAGAACTTGATGCAGAATTATTCGTTTGCAACTGCTTAGAATTAATTGAACAGTACCCAGTATTTTGCTTAACAAAATTGTTCATCATGTCCCGCTAGCTGGAATTTAAGCATTATGATGGTTTGGTGTTTCGTGCTACTTGGCTGATTAAATGATCTTGTGCCATATTTGAAGGCAAAATTCTTTCTGTGCAGTAATGCACAAAGCATATATGTCCGATTTCGCTTCTCTAGCCATTTTGACCATCTCTGGATGCAGAGTGGAGCCCAGCCATTGTTAAATTAAAACTGGCTTTATAATAGTTTTTTGCTATCTAATATTATAAAATAATTATTTATATAAATAAAACAATTAACACTTAAATAAAAAAAAACCTTAAATAAAATAAGAAAAACTTACATGAAATGAATAGTTTAATAAAAAAATAATAATTATAAAAAATGAATAACGCTACCAAGTATAAATTCTTAGGCTAAGAAAAGTGATATAAATTGTTACTTACTATAAGGCCATCGACTTAACTTATCAACATTTAAATTCTAAGTATAGAAGAGCGATAATCATGAATAGATATTCTTGTGCCTCTCAACCCTCTGTTCAAAGAGACAAAACCATCTTGAACACCATGAGTGCCAATTGAGCTCTAAGATCTCCCTTTTAAAGAGTTTCGAAAGCAAATATGTGCTTCACTCACTTCTTTAGGGTAAGCACAAAATGATGCCTATTATAAATCGGTAATTTTTATTTTCCTGTGTTTTCCCTTTTTTCCCTGTTTTCCAATTTTCAAATTTCCTGTGTTTTCCCTGTTTTCATTGGTATACACCATGTATATATATATAATATATATGGTATATTAATATATTACTTATATATATATATATATATACCGTTATACCATACTATATATACATATAATATATTTATATATCATAATAATATAATTATATAGAGAGAGAGAGGAGAGAGAGAAGCCGAGTATTACGAGTCCTCTACAGCGGCCGTATATATATATATTATATATATATATATATATACGGCTATATACTACTTGATATATATATATATATAATATATATATTATAATATATATATTAAATTATATAATATATATATATATAATACTATTATGTATATATACCTAATATTATATATATATATATATATCATATATATAATATATATATATACCTATAATATATATTATATTATTTATATATAGAGAGAGAGAAGAGAGAGAGAGAGAGATGAGACCCAGAGAGACTTAGAGAGGAGAGAGAGACTGTGAATACTGAATTAGCCCTAATGTCATAATAATGGAGTTAGTTAAATCCATAATTAAAAAATTCACCTCCATAAGCCAACCTGTTGCAATTTTGAAATTAATTACATTTTTATCTGCAAAACTTAAAAGTCAATATGATTGATGACAATAACTTTTACCAGGATTACATCTTATTTAATTGGAAAACACGAGGACAATACAATTGAAGTTAGTCAAACTTATATGGCTAGCTCCATCTACCCCAACCCCACCACCGACTTCTACATATAATATAATATATATATATATATAACTATATTAATATACATTTATATATATATATATATATATACTATATACTAATATTATCTATTATATATCTTATATATATATATATATATAATATTATATCCTATGTATATAAGGTGCTCATCTTACGCCTTCAATGAAACGATGGAAATGAAAACGATTAAAAGAAAAATTTGAACTCGAAAAATTAAAGGCCAAAGAGGATCAATGAAAACAAAATTTTTTTCTCTTTTTAATTAAACTCAATAAATCTAATAATAAATTAATGTACAAATATAAATATCACTATATAGTATACTTATATATATAATATATATATAGAATATATATATATATATATATATATCATATATATTATATAATTAGTATTTATATATAATAATTATATAATAAAAACAAACATTTCTATTTAATATTTTTTAAAATAACTTATTAAGTAATATATAATATATACTATATATAATATATAATATATAGATATATAATATATATTATATATACTTATATATATATATTATATATATATATCTATATAATTGTGTGGTGCTGCTAAGTTGTCGGACATATACATAATACATATATATATATATATTATATATATATATATATTATATAATATAATATATATATATTAATATATATTACTATATATAAATATATAAATATATATATTAGTAGTATATTAAAAGATCTGGACTCCAGTAATTGACACCTACTATCCTTCAAGTTGTTATTCAGTAGAGGCTGCTTGAACGATTGAAACTTTTTCTTTGTAAAATTATATATATATACTATTATATATATATAGTATATGACTATATATATATATATATATATAGAGTACTATATATATATATTATAATATATATATATATATATATATTATAATATATATCATAATAATAAAATATATCAGATATATATATATATATATATAGCATATATTATATAATATATATATATATATACTATAATAATTATATATATTATATTATATATATATATTATTATATTATACTATATATAGACTTTTCCAATAAAAGTGTAAGTAGGAAATATTACATTGAAACTTAGAGATGCATATTGGGAATATGTTCTATTGAAAGTAAAAAAATGCTGAAATGTGAGGAAGTGAGGAAAGAAAGTAAAGTCGCAATGAATTGTAGTCTTTGTTGAGAAAAAATTATATCTGTGTGATAAACTGACAATAATATATATATATATATATATATATACTATATATATATATATATATATATATATATATATTATATATATTTTATTATATATATATATATAATTATATCATATATATATTATCAACGAGCCACTTAATTCATTTAGATAAAAATTCTAAATTAATTATTTAAATATATTATTTGGTATTGTGTTGGTTAAGTGTTATTTTTTACCGATACCGATACCGACATAAGTATAACATTTCCATACCCGATACTTGACCACTCTTATATATATTATATATATATATATATATATATATAATAATATATATTATATAAAATAATATATATATAAATATATACTATATTTATTCTATATATATATATATATATTATATTAATTATTATATATGATATATATATATATAATATCTATATATTATATATATATATATTATATATATAATATATATATATATATTATATATATATATATATATATATATATACGGTATATATATAAGGAATGGAGTCATGTATCGGTATCGGAAAATATTATATTATCGGTACTCAGTATCGGTAAAGAATAACACTTAACTGATACCAATATCAAAATCCTATATTTAAATAATTAGAATTTTTTTACAAAGTATCTAGTGCTCACTGGCTAATTTTTACACTACAATTTGTTAAATAATTATTTAGGTTACAGGGTAACTTTAAAACATTATAGTTTAGATGTTTAAAAATATTTAGGAAGTAAAAAGCGAAATGTCCAATAGCATAAATTTTATTACTTGTGCTTGTTCACTTTATAGAAAGGGCTTCAAAATCTGAGATTTTTGGATGGAGCCGGGATTCAAGAACCAGAATTTACAAGAAAGAGTCGAAAGTAAGAGTAGGAAGAATTCCCGACGTCCAACTAAAATTTAAAAATAATTTCTAAGATTTTTCTTTCTCATACCTTTATTGTCAAATTATTGTAAGACCAAATCAATGTGAATGTAAACGTGAGCAAGGCACATACTGTTCAAGAACTTATTTTCTCACGCCAAAAAGAATTGCCAGTGTGAGCAGTTTCGGAGCTTGCTGATCATCATCTTTCTTCAGTCATGGCAAAATGAGCAGTCCATTATGCATGAATGTAAACTGTCGCTTGTATGAAGAATGTCTTGTATCCCTTAATGCCTTGAAAAGATAGGGAGATGAGATACTATGCATTTTGAATCGAAAAGCACATGAGTGAGCGTCATTTGCTTTTAATAAAGGCTAAGGCTCCAAAGGCCTTAATGTTAATGGATAGAAGATGTTTATTTGCCCGGCAATTTCCTGAGACAGTCCGGAAAAAGGTCCCATTTAGAAAAACGTACTGGATACGAATAGGACAGGTTTCATTTTATGACCAGCAAATCGACGCACACCTTAATAATGGAATGCATAGTGGACTGCTCCATGTCGAGTCATCACTCTGCAGCAATGCTGTCGTAGTATATAGTATTTTGGCAGGTTTTTCATTCTTGTGTATCCACCCCGTAAAAGCGGCAATTCTAGTAATACAAAACCGCTCTTAAGAACAGTAAATTAGCTCATGACCCAACCACGAAATTGCCGAATTGTCCTGGTGCTCCAACTTTTATTTTTTCATAAATTTCTGCAATATTTACTCTCTATTTTAAGTTCCACATTATTGAACATCGCATTTCTTTCTCTAAACTTTTCACCTCTTCATGTTAACCGAAATCGTCGATTGTGCTCTCAGACTAGCCAACCCTATTGTACCCTCAACTTTCAGTCCAAAGAAAGAAATGCTCTATGTACATCGACGTACTGTGTTCTCATGTTATTCATGTATAGTGCACAGCTGACAGCAAAAATGACAGATGCCAGATTTGTCGCTAAATCTGCCATATATTTCGTTCGAGTTTCGATAGATATAGTTAATTAGTAAAAAATGCGTAAGACCTTCGATTTGTTGCGCATCATGGGGCGTTTTTTAACTAGCCGCAACTGTTTGTTTTTTTCCCTGTTTCATAAATTTGGGAAATTTTCTTTTCATGTTTTTTTCTTTTTATTAATTATGAATATTTAAGATTGTGATGATTATAGCATATCTTCCAAATGAATGATGATAAGATTTTTAAAATACCTAGTGTTTAATGAACAATATATATGACGCAAAAAGAATCATATATGAGTCTACACCTACTTCACCAAACGATTCATAAAGGACAGAGATAGCATAAAATCATTGATTTGAAATAAAATTTATTTTAATGAATATATATAATTTTAAGTATTTAATCACTAAAGCAGACAATGATTAATATTATTCTTAAATATAATATATTATTTGAAATATGCGCTATTCTTAGTATTATATAGACGTTAAAGTATATGTATCAAATGTAATGTACAAGAAAGTATAATATTAGATAAGTAGTAAATAGATAAAAATGATATTAAAATAGTATAATTTATTGAATATATGTTAGAGTCTATTTCTATAATTATAATAGTAAATATAGATTAGATGCCCCTAGATCCGTATCTCAAGAACTCGCCCAACATTGATAAATCAATAATAAACTATTAAGATACACTCAAAAACATTTATAATGATCAGAGTAAGAGAAAAGGTTAAAAACTGCAAAGATAAATACGATTTACCATATTATTGTAATAAGTAATAATATATATTCCGACTATAGAATTATAGTTAAGTTACCTCAGTGAAAAAAAAAATCAAAGAATGAAAATTTGTTGAAGTCAAGAAACTAACATTTGTCAAAAACTATAAGTAACTAAACACAATTATAAAAAAGGAAAAGGAGCAAAAAAAAAACAACAAGTCAGAATTTTCAGGATTGGGGTAAAGAATAATAAAACTGAAGATCAGAATAAAATGAGTGATAAAATAATAACCGAGTCCTCGACATAAGTATCTACAAGGTAATATTTAACTAATAGATAGTCTCCTGATTAAAGTTATATATAAAATTCAATATTACTAAAGGTAATATTTTAATTTATCACATAAACATTTTTATTAACAACTATTATCGAAGCTCGTAACATTTTGGGGATTGCACAAAAATGACAATGAAAACTTTAATTTTCATTCTCTACTTTCTTTGTGATGTTTCTTCTACATATAGTACTGTATATATTTTTTTTTTCTCTCTCTCTCATTACTTTAAATACTCTTCCTACTATCTTGCGTACTCTCCTATGCTTTTTATTTCTTTCCCCCACACTTTGACTCTCTCCCTCTTATTTAATCCTCTAAAGAGGGGAAGAAACTTTTCTCGTCTCGGAGCAAAGAGGAAGCTCTTTTTTTAAACGCATCTTCGCTCCTTCTTTTCTACCCAAGAAAGATGACTTGAAATATTCTTCTAATACATTTACGCTGTTTGTGTCGTAAGCTAAAGATGTAATCGCTTCACATGTCTGTAATTTAACAAATATTTTGTTCCCGTTTTGGCGGTAACGAAAAATTAACATATACTTTACAACAAAGGAGGATTTTCGGGCCTTAAATTTATATTTTATTATTATGTCTAGTTAAAGTAGTAAGTTAAAAATTTTGAAATAAATTGCAAATAATTTTCTCATACTCTGAACTTATTAAAAAGGTCCTATCTCATTTATGCGTCTTACTTTTTAAATTTGTTTTCATGAGCAAGATTTTAACATTAAAGCCGAAAACTTTGGGGGGAAAGTATGTTTGTTTCTATATATTTTGAGTTGTGTCAATCTAAATGGAGGGATAGGGCAAATATTTATTGTTTTCCTCTTCGAGGAGATACGTTGAAAATCATGTGCTTATCACATCTTAAAAAAAGATGTATTTTGCTCTTTTTACTTAGTAAACAAGTCACAATTTGCCATCAAGTCTTATCCCCTCCCATAGGACTAACCACATTTTAAGACCTCGCATGACAGGCTACCCAGGAAAGGATGGTAGAATATTTTGCTTTGGATATAGTGTCCGTATGTAAGCTTTTCCCCGCAAATATAATTTTTAGGGTTTGCTCCTTGGTATATACAGCCAAAGATGCTGCCCAAGGAAAAGGGACGAGTAAAAATTTCATTGCCAGCATAACAACATACCAAAGCACACAGAAGAAAAAATACCGTGCACATAACCAAACTCCGAAACTTACAACTAACATACCATAGAATCGGAACTACCAGGACAACCAAGAACTACCGGCTCCGTGTCACTCGCATGACTTTCCGCAGCATCACGAGAGCCTACCAATTAATTCTTGCTCTCATTTGCCTGATAAAATTTGTTAACGGACTTTAAATATTTTCATTCTGGTATATAATTGCTCAAGTGTCCAGTGTTTATCATAATTATTACATAATTATTAATAAATGTTTGGTTTAATAATTTATTCAATTATATACTTAAAAATAAAAAATATTTTAAATAGAATATATTCATATATATATTTTTCTTTAATTATTTATTTTTTTAGTAATATATTAGAGCCTATTATTTATTTATTTGAGAGCTATCTCTCTAGGTGCTCACTATCGTATATATTTAAAAATTAATAAATTAAGTACCATTTTTCTTGAATACAAAATTATTTTGTCGCGTTAAATTAGTTTTTAAATATAAAAAATCACACATAACAAGTTAAATAACACGACCATATAGGGATAATAATCTCCGAAACTTAAATGGCAGGATATGATACTGTAGAGATACTCAGGAGTACACTAGTTCTCTGATTAAAACTTACGAGTGACTTATAAAGAACGATGATATTTTTTTCCCCGATATTCAAGTAGTCTAAAATTCTCGCACGCATGCACCTAACTAGGTGGTGGAGATCTTCGCACTCTGGAAATACTATCGAATCTTTTTTCTGGTATATTATTGTAGGTATAGTTACGCGTGAGAGGTTCCTAAACGCCTTACCCTACGGTATGATTATAGGAATAAAAACGTCATTATCATACCTCACCCCTTTAGTGTTCCCGTGATCTCAGGCTTACGAGCCCCTAAATTGCCCGTGTAATACCTACTTTATCAAATTAAGATATATATATATTATTTTATTAATTTAACTCATATACTTTGAATCTCTCACTAGTACCAAATAAAAATAGTCCAAATTTTTATGTTTAATATTTTTTATTTTAATTTATTTTTTTATTATTTTAACTAATTTTCCGAACCAAAATATTAGTACAAGGGATTTACTCAAATAAATTAGGTATTTCATTTCACTGTTAGTTTTGTAGTTTTCAGATGATGATTTTTTTTTTTTTTTATTTATTTTTATTTTTTTTTTTTTTTTATTTATTTATTTTTTTTTATTACAGTTTTCACCTATTACTATGGATTGTTTAAAATAAATTTTTGCTATCTAATGATGTATTATTCTATCACCATAAGAGTACCAAATAGTAATTCTTTTTTTTAATTTCTCACTCTTGGTAAAAGCTGTTGTGTTTTTGAATTATGGGATTGTATGGCTCTATTCATTAAGTATGTATAGAGGCTGTGCCCATTAATATATTATAAATATATATAATATTATTAATATATAATATAAATAATTAATATTAATATTATAGTATATGAAGCGAGGGTTAATATTTAAATGATATAAAAATTTATAGTATTTAAATAAAATATATATACATGTCTATGACATACTCCATGATACATCGCAATTTCAACGTATAATTTACTTTACCTAATTCAAAAGTCGTTTTATACTAAAACAACTCTGCAAACAAAATGGGGCAATTGATAGACCCAAAAACCAATAACCTCCTAGCAAAGATCCAATACCTACTGCGCGATATCTCCGTCCACAGAAGATTATACTCCAACTTACACACTTCGCAATACCAATTCTATTTACTACCGAAACCTATTTAACAATCCGATGGTGACGGACTTACTTATTACAGTATATTCCAATAATTATTCCTCCGCGCATGTGCATCTATAAACTTCTATACGCCTCTCGTCACCACAATCATACTAATTACTCTAAATCTCATCCAACTCCCTGCAAAATATCGTCCATTTACTCCGACCTTCTTCCTTAATCCATTTAAACATTATCACACAAACAACTCCACTATGTTTTCAAAAGCATGAAATGAAACGAAAGTGATTATCTCGCCCTGATCTATTTCTTTAAATTATTTCCATATGTTAATAAACTTATAAATTGATGTTCTTATAGTAGATTGATAACTGTGTTGAGTCGAGATGCTATTATAATATTGCGACATGGTCGTCGTGTTCGAGATAGTTTTTAGCCTAGGCTGCCAACGTCTCTTTTATGAGTGCATGTTGAGATATATCGACGAATTCAACTCTCTGTTTTCTAATGTAATACAGGGAAGCGACTAAAAATTCGCAGAACAATTTGTTAGGCTTAGTTGAATGTATATGTTAGCACAACATACGCAATAATTGTTAGGTTTTAATAAAGCGCGTCTATATGTGGCGATCGTTTTCTCCTCAATATTCCCTATAATAAATTATCTTTAGATTTATTGATTTTATTATGTTTCTTTAAATGTATTATTATATTATATATCATCCATATTATAAGAGATTGATATTTTATGGTTATTTATTAAGATTTACATCAATTTTATGTTATATTAAAATATTATATAACTAATAATTTTTATTATTTTTTAAATTGAGTTATAATTTGTTTGTGTAGGTAAATCTACGTTATTATATATTATATTAATATAATTTTTGAGTTATTAATTTATCATTTTTATTTATATTGTGTATATATTTTACTTGGTTAAAATAACTCTATTAATAATTATTTATTTTATTAGGATTCTTGTGTCAAGTTTAGATTTCATTTTAAATATACCAATCATAATTTTTGCTTGGTAGTCATTAAGATTTTTTCTGTGATTGGTCCAGAAATTCTATGCCACATTTTAGAACAGTTCTTTTTCAGAGCCAAGTATATTAGATCTACTTACTAGAGTTACTTCATTTTCACGGTTCCTACTAGCTTAACACAAGAGTTCTAATTCCTTCTATATTCAATATGTAAAAGGTGTGAAATAAGAATCTTAATATTCCTTGAAGTAGTCAGAGTTAATAGAAGCCTCCCGCGAGTGAAAATTTGTTTAGTTTGAGTGTTGAGAGAGTTAAAACCCCAAGGTTGTATTAGATTTAATGAGAGTATACGCAAGTGTTTAGCATCACGAATAATATTACGTTTAATTGAGTATTCAATTTAATGAGTGTCTCTTTGAAAATGCTAAGAAGTTCGAACGCAGTCTCCCTCAGGCAAGATTTTGTTTCACGCTTACCTATATGTCTAATTAGACCAAGGAGTTCCAGATACCTCACAAATTTTAATGTAAGTGAAATGAAGATTCTATATGTTCAAGAACCAATTACAGACGAGAATACAGAAGAAATACGTATCAAAAGGATTCTACATCGTACCCTCCCAAATTTGCCGCTACGCTGGGAGAATATGGATCTTTTAAAGAGGTGTGATAGTATGTGAATGAGAGGTTATTTGTTACAATTTAAATTTACGGAATGACTCACCACGTGTGCTAGCTTTCGTTACAAACGAGAATAATAGTACAGAATTCGTCCATGTTTAAATTCCGATCGAGAAAGATAAATGGAAAACGACCAAGTATTTGCTAATCAATTTTTCCGAGCCGGCATCTCTAAAACAAAGTAGTTTTTACACATAAATTTCTCACTCCCTAAGATGCAATTTCATTTGTGCCCAATAGTGTGTATATTAGTATATGAAGAGAGTCAAACCATAGTGAAGAATAGTATGCTGCTTCCTAGCCAGATTTATAGGTTGTTAAAGTTTTAGGGATTATTTAGTCTGATAGTGGATAACGTAAATTATATTTGTAACCCTACTCGTCTCTAAATAGATGGTATATTTAAGTAAATATAAAAGTGTTATTAGAAATAAATTGAAATAATAATTTATTAAAGCTAATTTAATGAGGTAATATAATTGTATAATAATTTACATTTAATTAATAAGGGCTTCTAATTCACATTAATTGAATAATAATTAAATTAATAAATATATTAAATAATAATTAATAAATAAATAATAATAAATTAATACTCAATAAATAAATTATAAATAATATAATTAAATTAATTAATTATTTAAATAATAAATTATATAAAATAAAAAATTAAAAATAATAATTATATAAATAATTAAATAATAATTATTAAATTAATTAATAATTAATTATAATAATATATAATTAAATAATAATAATAATATATATAAAATAATTAATAGTAATAATAATAAATAATTAAATAAATTAAATTAATAAAATATATAATAATAATAAATAATTAATTAATAAATAATTAAATAATTAATAATATTAAATTAAATAATTTAATCATAATTAATTAATTATAATAAATATAATTTAATAATAATAAATAAATTAATAATATTTAAATATAATAAAAATGTTATAAAAATAATACTCAGGTGTGAATAATGGTAAACAAATATTTGTTGACCATGTATTTAATAGATCTCTGTTTTCTGTGGTATGTTAGTTTTTTGACGCTCGTTATCCACATATATTTGGTTATTTGCGCGTCCTTTGATGCGGTCTATAAGGTTCAGTTTTGCCGCCATTCACTTGAAAAAGTTAAAAAAAAATTTACATGAAACTTTTTTTTACCATTTCATAAATGAAAAAAAAGATATAGTCTTTTTATAATATATCCAATCAATTGAAAATGTTTCAGATCATATGAGTATCGTATTGAGGCACAATGTCTAGCGTATAGGTTCTAAGGTCTAAAGAATATGGTCTTAGATTTTCGGTCTATCGTGTATGTCACGTCCTCCTCACCATCCTTCATCGACAACTCCCATAGTAGTTCTTCATGGTCTCATAGCCTTTGATCCCTCATTAACCATTCTCTTCGCTCCTCTGTCTAACTTTCCACCGTACAACTCATCATCTCTCACTATAGTAATGTCTCACTATTTTTTATTCTCAATCTCGATCTTACATGGATCACCAATCGAGTCCTCATATATCTTGATATCTTCTCGACACGTGATCCATCAATACCTACACACGATTTATCTGCCACATTTCAGCAGCGCAAAAAACTCACAATAACAATATATAGAACTACGACCGATAACTCACATCTCAGACTCTAACACCATAACTGTTACTCTCTGTTACACACGTATACTGGTTTACGTCATAAAAGTAAGACTAGCGTTTTCCATTCATTTAAGACCTCTTCTCATCTTTCTCACTGCTTCTCAATCTATACCGGATATATCATAAACTCAAATTACAACTCTTTCTAACTCTTATCGGCATTATGCTTCTCTCGCTTACCCTACTCCGTAAATGTGTCTCTTTTACTTTTCTCTTACCTAATTCTCTCTCATCTTTTCTCACAACAAATAGTACCTATCTAACATACTCACCCCTTCCATTTACTTCTCTCATTTCAAGGATAACACAGTATTCCTTATACTTTCTATTTTCGGGGACCTGGCGGAATTAAACCTCTCTCTACGATTATGGCACACCCATGGGCAACTCTATCCGTTCTCTGTCTTCGATTTTCTTCTTACTTATCAAATCAAATATTTTACTATTAATAATGTGCTCTTAAACATTTCTTGTATAGATGAATTATACGCATTCTCTCCGATCTAATTACCACCTCTTACAGAATGCTGACTCCACAGTGTCGTGCAAATATTCATTCTCTCTAAATTACAGTGATAGTATACAAATAAATATCATAACAAATAGGTATTTTGCAGCTGTCCCCCCACGAATCCAGTGCAAAGAACCTCACTCTCCACCATGATACCCTAACACTAACCCTACCTATCTACACATAAACGTATTACATCTATATACCTTAAACCTTAACCTCCTAATCCCCTCAACCTTAAACCTTAAACACCCTCAACCTCACTTCTAACCACTCCTGACCTCAACTCTACCTCTGTAGAATTTCCCAATAATTCCAACATCCTCAATCAACCCTAAAACAACTAACACTTTAATACTCTATACTGTGACAGAGTCTAATACTCCTAATCCTTTAACAAATAACCCCTTTAATTCGTCCCTAACCAATTAACTTATACTTCAAACACTATCTCTCTATAAGTCAGGATCCTACGGGTTGTCGGGCCGTGTCGATACTCTCGACTGTACTTCGCGCGCAGGCGCTGCAGTACGTTCAGGCGCGTGTCGGCTCTTGTAGTATAAATTCAATATGTTCACTTCCCTTCTTATCATTCCATTTTATTCTTCAATTCTACCTACTCTCTCGTAGACCTCCTTGACCTATTTCCTCCTCTTTTTTACAACATTTCAGTAATAAACATAATAAAAAATTTAAAGCCATACTCATATATATATATAATATATCTATAGGTTGACTTTACTACACCCTCAATGCCTCATATATATTCCTCTCCCACCCACTATATAATTATCTCACTCTCCCCTCCTTAAATCACATCATATCTACATAACTACATTCTAACTAATTCCTATATAATAAATGAGGATAAAATATTACTTAAATATTAACTCATTTACTAATATAATTTTGCACTCAATCACTTTACATTATTCCTCTACATCCTCCACAATTCCCTCACCCTCTTCCACTCTATCTCATATTTGAGTTTCTCAATCTAAAAAACACCCATACACTTCCCTTTCTTTCATCTTCTACTAAACTTTTTATTCTTCCACTAAGCATATTAGTTAAAGTGTACACTATTTGGGTCACACACCCTCATTCCCTCCCTTAATCCTTCCTTGTGCTTCCCCATTCTCCCCTCCGCTTAAACTCTCACTCTCTCAATCAGTATTCTCCCTTACACTTTCCCTGAACCACACTTAGACATTATACTCTATTAATTCCCACATTCCTTTCCTATCCCTTCCCCTTATACAGGGGGACCAAACACATCCTCCCAATCCGGTGGTACCTCACCATCCTCCAACTATATTAATAACCCTAATACAGCCTTTCCTCCACCCTATACTCCGTTCTGCAATTTCCCTTCGTCACCCACCATCCAAACCTGCGGGACTTCCCTTTTTTTCCTTTATTCACGGCCCTAATAATTTTCTCCATTGTATTTCATCCTCCCCCCTCCCCCCCATATTCATTCCCCAATCTCACCGTCTTGCAATCATTCCTCCCCTCCCCCACCACTTCATTCAATTAATCCACTAAAATTACTCCCCCAACTCTCCTCACCTTTTCCTCTCTTCCTATCACTTCCCAATTTCTCCCTTAATCCTCTCCCAACCCCTCCTTCTTCTTCCTTTTTTATTCCGACTCTTTCCAGAACATCTTACTTCCCGATTCAAATTTTTCCGCCCCTTTCTTTACACCACTCATCTTGGACACCATTAATTACCGCCTTTCTTTGCTTCCACGCTCTAACCTTCTATATTCCTCCCAGCTTTCCTCTTCTCTAACTTCCCAAACCATTTAACATAAAGGGCCTTCTATTTCCTTTTCACCATACCTTCCATTATTAAACCTTCTATTATATATTCTCTCACCTATCTCTACAACAACGTCACCTTTTATTCCTTTTATTTCTATTGTTGGATACTTCTAAACTTTAATATAATAATGTAAACTCCTCAGCTTCAAATCCTTCTGTACTAATGTTTAGCATTACTATTATGTTCTGTGCATAGTTGTATTTGAATCATTAACATTACTATCAACTTTTTCTCCTTCTTTATTCCTTTTCACACCCTACTCGATTTCGTCTGTCCTATTTCGACATGGTCGTATCCGCTATTCTCTCGCACATTTAAAAAAACTCTTCTGATACTCTAAATTACTTTGGCTCTTAAATATCTAATAAAATAATCATTCCTCCATACTTATTATTAATTTACATCAATCCAATTTATCTTCCGAATCATGGATTTATCCTCATACTACGACATCTTATTTCTCCCCCTAATCTACCACCATCCAACCAATTTTCTTCTCATTCCTTATTCTAACACCTTGTTGTGTCCATTTACTATATTATAGACTTAGCCTAATATTATCTCTTTTTAATATCGAATTTGTTGCATATTCGAACACCATTGAAGGTTAACAGCACACACGCTCACTCACAGCAACTACATAATATTCCTATTATCATAGTACTGAGCAAATCGTTTCCAAACCTCTTATCAACATAATTTATACTGCACACAATACTGTACATTGATCCTCGCTTTAATCTAGTCATCTTGCGCGTTCGACCGGTGCCTCTTTCTCCCCTCTTCTACTCTCTTCTCTTCTCCCATCTCTGTTACTTATGATTCTCATTTTTATATATATTGATAATCACTAAGTATTACCTCTACTAACTTATCATTTACTTTCTCTTATTTCAGCACACAACTCTCTACAGACTTTTCCATATATAATATATCAATTTTCTCTTACACTCTTACTACCCAATATAATGGTCTACTATTTATTATCTTTCCACTCACTCATTCACCTTTACCCTCAATCATCTCATATGAGTGCATTATTACATATAATTTACTTTACCCTAAATAGACATTTATCAATTATACTCCACTCCAATAAATCATTCCAACTCATATCCTAAATATCCTCAACACGACTCACTCCTCAAAGTATATTTTTGTGTGCATCATCACTTCTTCCACTATGCTTTACCTCTCTTTCTCTCGCAACATCACATAGGTATAGATAAATACACAATGCGCGTCTCTCCCCGTTATAAATGGTAACACTAAAAGTAAACTTACTTTTGGGACAAAGGAGTAAATACAATACATATGTCCAACAACACCGCACCAAATATCTCTGAGCTTTCACAAACTCCAGAACAACCATGGTTAATAATCTCTGGAAACTCGTAAATCTTGTATTCTGAGACAACACATAACACTTCTCAAGTTGCTCATGTATACAACTCCACCAAAACGTGAAGCCTCTTCCTATATGCGACTACATAGTTATATATATACTAGCCAACCTATAGTGCCAATCGTTCTCGAATTTCCATATTCATTCGTTTCTAGTTTGCTGTGCACCCTATATATAGTTTTTATCCTTTTATAAGAGAAATTATATTATATACAAATTAGCTGTTTCACATCCTCTAGTCGTGTTCCATATACGATACGATAAGTCCGCGATTTTTTATTTACACAGTTTGAAATCCTCATAATTAAATCCTAAATATACCTGTTTTACGCCTCAATTGCAGTTTGCGTGAATATACAAGGAAATCTCCTTTGTTTATCACTTTCCCTCTATGAACGTCCATATAATACTACATCTTACTTTTCATAAATTGTACTTAACCATGCGTTAATAAATAACAAATAACTCCACAATCACAACAACCCAATAAAACAAAAATTCTTACCTTTAATTTTCTTAAATCAATAATCATTTCCATTACTGCCTGGGCGAGCTCTTGCTTAATTGGGGAGCCACGCGGCCTCGCCCGCTAAGCCCAATAGCCCAAGGAAATACGATGCCCCAAGACCACTCCCCGTGCCCCCTCACGGAGGGGTTGCAACGGGGATTTTTTATGTTGTGTGACATTTGGACCCTAACCTCGACGCATTTCTCCCTCAATAAGAATTCTTGAACCCATCCTCCCCACTAAAACCTACCCCAATTCATAATGAAAATAATCTGTATCAGTTAGAGTTAAATATCATTCTGTTAAAGCTTTTTCTTTAAAATTATTTGAGAATTCTAATTTTTTCATAATAAGGTAAATTTTGTTGTTTCGTTTAAATTTTTATACTCACAGTCATTATATGCTAACGTAATTGCTCATCTCATAATACTAAATCGATCTGATTCTCAAATTATCTTAGGATTAAGGGTGTTTAATAAATAATTATAAAAATGAATGTTTGAAAATAATAATATAAAATATCATAAAATTAAATACCATATTATTAATAATTCTGAATATTAGTTTGCAGGTGTGCGGCTAAGTAAATATAAATCAAAAGGTTTTGATATGTCTATCGCCACTGCAAAAGTTTCACATAAATAATGATAAGAGATAATCAACATGAACATGAGACTCCCCAATGGTGAAAAGTCTAGTTATACGCCATCATATATAACTCCGAGAGCAAGTTTTGAAGCTTTTTAACTCATCGTCAGCCACTCGAAATCATGCGACACTGTCGCCTCGAGGAACCAATTGAGTGGTAGCAACAAGAGAGTAGTAGGAGAATATTGTCGCAATTAATTTCTGGATAGCTAAATTGAAAGGCTCTGTCCACACTTCCGCTTGGCTCTAAGCTCCCTCTCTGATAATACCCGTGTCTCGGATGTCGCTTGAAGAACTCCGGGTGAAGGTTCGGTGGCTTAAAATAGCAAATTAAAGATTAAGGATTTCAATTGTCCGGATATGCTCTTAACGAGGTCCGGGCGGATCCGCTGGTGTCAACGTGCATTCGCTTCAATTAGTCTGAGTTATCGCAATGCTTTAGGCTCATCCCGATATGTACGTCTGTGCAATTTGAAAGCTCGGACCTCCAAACAAAGACCTCTACCCTCGCTCCATCAATCATCCTCATATTATCCTCTCCATTTCTCACTCTCACGCTGGTTTATATGACTCGCAGCACCTAATTAATACACCTACTCATGCTGTGTTTTCGTCACTTTCTTTGAGACACCGAATACCATTACTACTTCATTTTATTATTTCCTCCATATTTCATGTGAGCTATCTACTTTCTTCACTGACTCAAGCCTGCTGGTTTTTTATCGAATGTACCCTACTATCAATGTGATTATGCAGCATTTAATAGAACTTGATAAAGAAACCACTCATTAATAGTTAATAAGCAATTACTACTAATTTAATTACTACAATCACAACTGTATCGTTTCTACCATCTATAAATTAAAATGAAACTCTCAAATTTCCTACTAAACAAACTTTTTACTTTTGAAGATGGTCCAATTTTTGATATATGCGTAAAAATCAAAGGAAAAAATATTAGTAACTCTTTATTTAATTCTAAAAAGACAAAAAAAGCATGCTCCAACAATAGCGCCTTTAGCAGGTTAGTCAACGCCATTCTGGAGGCACTCTTTACAAATATTATCATATATAAAATAATCTTTTAGAACATATCGACCTTAAAATAGACCGAGGTTTACGACAAATCTAGTTTATACGTCAAAATTCTGTTCTCCTTATCTTAGATATAAATCAATATATTGTAACATTTATATGAATCTTAATTACATCTCTCAAAGACTCATTTATAGTTTTATACATATATCATATACATTAAATACACAGGTGAGTATAATCATATAATACATATCTTCATTTAAGAATCCTAGCGCACTTTCTATTAAGAACTTCAGTCTCACCTTAGTTATTTAACAATCAACCAAGACTTTAATTATATATGCACATAGGACACCTTCCTACATTTAGGACTTTCCTTACTTACACACTTCTATATGTATAGCATTACATTATATACTTCTATGTTCCCTTTTCATACCAATACATATATCCTAATTTTTAATAACTCATATATATTTAATACTTATATATAAAAGTTTGAGTATATATATTATATATATACCCAAACATTAAACATTAAATACTTTACACTAGCCGTAATTATTGTCTTCACTTATACACTATATCACAACTCATACATAACTATTTACTCTTATTATATATGCTTATATTTTCAACCCTTTGATGAGTTATTTACACATACCCTTTCATCACTCACTAATAAAAATCACCTATATTATATCACCATACTACCTTCATACATATTATAATATAAATATTTTCAGAATTTAAACACAAAAACCAAGTATCGAATATTATGATAATATAAAGTCAAGGTAAACTACCTTTCATTATCATTATACTTTTCTCATAAATACATTCTAATACCACTACTTAATCTCGACCTGTTAAACCTACATTCATATTCTATATTTTTACATACTTACTCTATATCTATATGCAAATTTTTATGAGAATAATCCATTATGATAGAAGCATTAAACACTTACCTACTATGCCTCTAACTCCTGCTTATATATTAATATTAAGCCTCACAATCACTTTTCACTCCATTTATTATATATATCATATACTAACATGCTTCACTATAGTCATACTACTTTTGAATTTCATTTAAAGTAATAGTACTATAATAGAATATTAATAATTATAATAATATTATATATATATATTATATATTATATATATATATTAAATTATTATATATATATAATATATATATAAATATATTAATATATATATATATATATATATATTATTATATATATTATATATATATATATATATATATACATATATATATATATATATATATATTTAATATATATTATATATAATATATAATATTATATATAATATCATATATATATATATATATATATCAATATATTATATATTTTATATATATTATATAATACATTATTAATATATTCATTAATATATATATAATAGATATTATATATATTATATATATATTATATTATATTATATATAATAATATTATTATATATATTATTAATAAATATATATATATTATATGTATTTATATAATATTATATATAATAATATATTAATATATATTATTATATATATAATATTATATATATATATATTATATTAATATATATATATATATATATAATATTATTAATATTTATATATTATATAATAAGAAATAATATATATAAATATTATAAGATGTAGTGGAAACTTCCATATACAACTTAATTCATTACTATAAAGGAAGTCGTAATATATATTAAATAAGTATATTATATATAATACATTATTTAGTATAATATAAAACTCGAAACAGGTTTTTTAAGAAATTTAACGATAAAATATATATAAATTTTCTTTATATATATATTTTTGAAAATTATATATATAATATCTTTATAGTATAATAAAAGATTATACAAACTTTATTAGATTAAAGTCTAAGAAATGATTAATTTAAAATAGTTAAAAATATTTTATTTAATTAAAATAAATAATCAGCTATATTTATTAAAACCCATATTTAATAATTGAGTCCCATGGACAAGGTTACGGGTAGCGCTCTTTCTGCCTGATAAACCAAATGATGGACTACAACTTTTAACAATGACGATCAAAGTGAGTTTTTGATTATTTTTTTTTCTCTGATTGCCAAAGCAATTATCTTTAAATTGTTAAGGCAAAAAAATGCTGTCATGGTAATAGTGCAGATGTGGGTGTTTTTTCTTATTTTTTTTAAAAAAACTAATATTTTCATCAAGACTTCGTATTAATAAAAATTTACCATACATTATAATAATATATAAACTCATATTAAATTACATTAAGTTGAAGTGTAATATATACGTTATAGTGTAGTTTTATGAAATTGAATGCAATAACGATGGTTACTATAGATATAAACAAAAATTTACATTTTTAAATATAAAGATTCAATTCTGTTACACCGTATCCTTAAGACGACTAGGTGAACGTCATCTTTTTAAATCTTAATTAGTGGAAATTTAAAAATAAAAATAAAAAATAATAAATAATTATAAATATTATATATGTATATGTGAAATAAAAAAAATAATACATACAATAAATTTAAATTATATACACGACTTACTTCTTCTTCGCGTGAAAGATAATGGAACCTCAGAGACTCGACAGAATAATATACTGATATATATATTTAACTAATTATAAAACATATTACTCGCTATATCTTGATAATTATACAAAAGTATATATTATAAATTAATTTAATTATTACGTAGCTATTCATATAATATAATAAATATAGATATATATATATAATATATACTTATATATAATATATATATTATATATATATATATATTTATTATTATATATTAATATATATATATCTAATATTAATATATAATATTAATTATATAATATTATTATATTATAATAATATATATATTATATATACTAATATATATATAATATTATTATAATAATTTATATTAAAGTAACTGCAAAGAAATGTACTCAGGAGTCGGAGTCGGTGATAAATATATAATATATAAGTGTACGCGGTAAGTCTGATAGGGTAGTCTCACTCACTCATATATAGGTGTATTTTGAGGGGGTATAGTGATGATACGGAGTCGGTATAATATTATATATATTAATATATATATATATATTATTAAGTCGGTATAATATACAGTCGGTAAAGTATCTATATTATTATAGGTAAATTTATGAAAAATAGGAGTAGTAGTGGTAAGTACGAGTTCGGTATATATATTATAGTGGATTAGGTAAATGTCTAGGTATTTTCCAAGATCGGGTAAGTCTCAGGATAGTAATATTAAGTATCGGTATAGTATAAGTATCTGATGAGTACGGTTTATATAAGTTAGTAGATGTCTCGAGTCGGAGTCGGTAATTTCAAGAGGATAGTGAAGTCTGTAGTATCACTCCCGGAATTTTAATACCTTAGAAACCAATAATAAGTTATATATTTAAATAAGAAGTGTATTGACGAACTACCTCGTTCTGATGAACTTCCCCCTTAGTATCTACAATTAGTTCATGAGGAAAAGACTTAATCATATAGAAACATATTTACCACGAAGCTTACTATCTACCCTTACTTTAATTGAAGAACACACTCTAAATAAGAACTCTTGACAATTGCAAACTTCCCGAAGATATTATGGTAAAAGAACGCTAACGATAACTGCGCCACCACTCGATAATTGTAGAATAGTCCAATAGCAGAAATTAAAATATCATAAAAAGAGTATAATATGATATAATAACACTAAGGATAACCTAAAAAATAGTTTCATAACAACACTATATTCAAAATTACATTAAGGTGAGTGAGTTTTAATAAAAGTGGAAAGAGGACGGAATATATGGGAATATTAGAAAAGAAGACTAGTAACCTTAGAATGTCAAACCCGGGGAAAGAGAGTAAAAGAGAAAATATTTAATAACTGAATGCCTTAAAGTTATTGGTGGACAATGCATTAAGAATATTACGGAAATTAAAAAGATATAGTTTTTTTCACACTCTTTTCTAGTATTGGATTGCTTTATAATTTGCTGATAAACCTCCTTCCTTAAAGCGGAGACGGTTTGTTTTTTACATATATTATGTATTTGAAAAATAGGGCTGAATAATATCCAGAATGAAATATAACATAACTAATCAAATATAAAGTACTATAATCTATGCACTTTATTAGTACAAATATATATATATACTATATTATATATTGTATTCTATTGTTTAATATTTAAATATGACGTTATGCAGAGGAATATGAGTACATGATATGTATTAAAACAGATACATATAATAAAATATTACAATGAGGTATAAAGTAAACTATATATTACTAGACGTCCCTATTCACTCTCCGAAGGCACTCGCACTGTAATACTAACTAAAATTTATACAAAGCTACTTACTACATATTCCTCAAATATAATTATATGATTTTAATCTAGCCAAGAGAACAATTATTAATATCCCAAATATGAGAGAGATAAAAATAATAAATAAAAAAGAAGAAACTGATAAATTTCTTTTTAAGAAATAATAATTTTCTTGACTAGCAAAAAATGTTGAAAGAAATTACGGTTTTTTAGGGAAGAACGAAGACAAGGCGTCGTAGTACTCGATCTGATTGGGATATCGCGCAGAGTAGCGCAAGATGGCAATTTGCACATTTTTTCTCTCTTTATTTTAACTATAGATAGACGACTTAACCCCACGGTTAATAATACAACAATAGAAATCGGTACAGTGAAATGTCGGGTTTACTTGGACAAACTTGTTTGCTTGACGTACGTGGGTGGACCATCTGCAGTCCTCGCCACATCTGATCCTCTTACTCGGTAAGCCTTCGTCGAAGCCCTCCTCCACAAAAAGCGATATAATGAATAGACAAAAGTAATGAATTACAATAAATTTTTTGCTCTCAGTAGCATAGAGTATATATTACCACCCAAACACACCTGCAAATTTGTGTTAGAGCCTGTTAGACATCTTACGTTTTTATCTGTACTCTCTCGCATTAATCGAGATGGAACACGTTGATGAGAAGCATTGACGCTAATGCTCAGACGCTAGAGAAAGGGAACCTGGGCAGATGTAACTATTCTTACTTTATATATGCGTAGAACTATATTCTTTGTTTAGTGGTACTATAATCCTTATACCACAAAAATTAAATTTTGTTGTACCGGAATCTTCGAGTATAAGGATTCACATACACAGAAACTATAAGTTAAATCTCGATAAAATGTAGTTATTTATTTTTCCATGTTAGTAATGTTTCATTATAAGTTTTAAAGTTAACAATAGCATGTGACTTTCGTGATGCTGTTGCCCATATTAATTAATTATTATTAGATATAATATTAATTAATTAATATATTATATTTAATATAATAAATATTAAATATATATATATATTATAAATATATATATAATTATATTAATAATATTATATATATATTATATATATTAATATAATATTAATATTAATATTATTTAATTAATTAATATTTATATAATTTAATCCATAAGACCTACTTTACCCTTCAATTATTTTTAAGTTTATACATAATAAATATTTTTTTGATGGCTTCAAAAACATACTTACTTTAATATTTTATAATATATCTTTTTATTAATATAATAATATTAAATAAATGATTTTAATAATCTTCAAATGCATATAATTGTAAGTAGTATATGTTTTATTATATTAATAGAATAGAGGAAAACTATATAATTTTGTATAAGTATATGTGTGAAGTTATAATTTCTCAGGGAAAAGGTAAGAACATTTATTATCCTCTATATAATATTAATATTATATTTATATATAATATATAATATATATATATATATATTATTATTATATATATTATATTAATTAATATATTATAATTATATATATTATATATAATATATATATATATAATCAGTAATATATATATAATATATAATTATATATTAATATTTATTAAATTAATAATATATAATAATTAATTATCTTTCTATTATATCTTTCATTTATACTCAAGGGTGAGAATGTCATCTTCACTAGCTGTCCGCAGGCGAACAAGCTCAAAGAGCATTAATCTCGTTTTTAATAATTTTAGTGGTCAAGTACATATAGATACTCTTTATCTTTGCAAGCTGATTACCCTAATACCATCTCTTACTTTCACCTCAAGACCTCTTTCATTAACTCCATATATTGCCGAGATAACCACCACACTCGTACTAATCTCTTATCCAGAGTAAGCCTTACCTAATTTTTCAATCACGCGCGAATGTTATACTACTCTCACGATAAATGCCATCTCTATTATCTCTTACGGTTTTCCCCCTTGGTTTATCTTTTAGTCCACTCTGCGTATGGTCCATTCCCATTTTATCTTATTTCGCTAATATTATTCTTCTTTGCTCTACAATTTCTCTACTCCAGTATAATGTCCCTCACCATCGCTAAATTATCTACCCACTTCATTCTTCAGTTGTTACATTCATTTATCACATACCTATATATTAAATTCTTTACATTATATAATTAAATTTCATATTCTCCTTATCTCATGTCTTACTTTACTTACTCTTATACTACATATCATAAGTTTACTTATAATATATTTTCATCATTCTAAATACTCACTACGTCAGTCATATATTAGTATTCTATACGTCTCTCTATTCTTATCTAGTTAGTTGTATTGTCCATTTGATTTTATACCGTCTACGCCCCGTTACTCCTCTAGGCTTAGTTATGCATGTGGGAGTCTAGGGTATGCATGTTTATTGAAAAATCACTTTATATTAATATCTTTTTTATTCCTTGTTTGTTTCTTTTAATTCTATTATATCCGCAGAGTTCTGAGGAGAGACCAACCAATGAATCTTCAGTAATTAGGCGGCTCTACGTGGCACATGATTACAAAAAGTTATACGTATTAAAGTATACTTCTTATTTACTTATATCAACATCTTTTAACAGCGATAAATTCTCCTATCTTTATGATTAAATATTTGTGCTTTCTTTAATATATCGATAGATATATCGGATGCGAAAGTAACCACACTACCAGTGAACGAAAACACTAGATACTATTGTTTGGATATCTTACCGCCTTCACTCCTCCTCTCTAACCATCATTCTCATCCCCTCCTCGTTTCTCGGTTAATCAGCTCTGTAATATATTATAGCGCCTTGTGTGTATGTACTACACATAATGTAAAATAAGATTAATCTTAACTATCTATATAAAAAATAACATTCTCTTTGTTCTCTATACACTAACTGTCTTCACCGCAACATAATCTCCAATAAACACGTACACGCTCGACTCCCAACACATCTCTAGCACGCAATACCTATACTCTCAGATCATCCAAAATATTCTGAGACTCGTACCGTCAGACGTATTAAAGGCGTCCAAGTTATTATTAGTCCCTATTCTCAATAATAAAATATTTATCTTATACCAGTTCGATAATGTAATATAAATTGTATAAAATATTATTAAATAATAATATTTTACCACGGACGTTGTTTCTATGATGATGGTGGATACCTAACATAATATTAGATAAATGTTATAGCTGAAGACGTTTAACACTTTATATTTCATTCTGTATTAATAACTGATTGTATTAAAATTTATTTTGTAAGGAATTTCTCCACCAGCAGGATATATAATAGTGAAGTTGATTGTATAAGTATGTGCGAGCGTGAGCATTAACCAACCGCGTATAACAGAAATAAAACCAAAGATGCTGGGTTACTCAGGAGACGGCTCTCTCGGTTGGTGGGGGAAATAGTCCTACCTGTTCGGTGTCCCCATTGTTATGGTGACCTGTGAGTGAGAAACCGTACACCGCCACTACACATAAGCCAGTTCTGTTGCGCCCGCGCTCTTGACCGCTCTTTTGAGGGTATTTCCTTTATGTTTAAATATAAAAAGAAAAAAATATACCACAGAAGTTGCGGATCGTAAAAACGTAAACTTGGTTCTGGTATTAGTCTCTTGAGAACATCCGTCCAGTCTTAACTCTCTCTCACATGAATCTCATATTAGTTACTTAATTAGGTATGCCTTAGTTTAGATAGTCTAAGTATGAGTTTAAGAAAAATGAACAACAATCGAAATAAAAAATCAAAATTATTCTGACATCATTGTCTCAATTAATAACTAGGCGAATATAAATAGTGTCTAATATATATTGGATTTTGTTTTAGGAAATGGGAAATCGCATGAGAGGAAGACTTTTTCTTGTGTATTATTTGTATGTTTATGTCGCATGGACTGTATATTTATATTGATAAATTATACTTAATTTTAAGTTGATGGGAACTCACCATAGTATATTACTCGATCGGTAAATGTGGCCTCCTATAAACTAATCATATATTGACTATTATATTATAGTAATTGCCCCATAGCACCGGATCCTGCTATGTATTTATTAATTAATAAGTAGAATAAAATATAATAAATAATATATATATAGACCATATATTAAAGTAACCCAGTGATCGTGATATAACTAAGAAATTTCTAACACGCTTAGATAAAAGTTGAGTAAAATGTGGGAAAAATGCAAATTTTGACGCGATTCTAAATACTTTCGAAACAAAAAAAAAAAAGAAGAAGCTTCTTATGAATTTTCAAATGTGAGGTAATCCTGACTACATAATAAATATAAACAGAAGGAGTTAGAAGTAAGGTCTAGATGAGCAAACGCTTGTATTGCTTACGTGAGAAGAAATTGACAAGCCTTTTTCATAATTTGTAATGTTTTAGTAATAGGTATAGTATTCGCACATAAAGTTTGCAGAGACGTCATGATAATTAATAATGATATTCCTATATATATATATATTCTGATCGAATTTTTAAGATTGTGTGAAGCTTAAGAGGAAGCTTTTCAATGTGGATAAGGGATCCTTACGGGCCCTCCACTTAACCTCCTCTAATATATCATACCCCCGCGTTCCACCTGCGTGGGTTGCGACCTCTCTATTTTTCATTAAGGATATTTTATGTGTCAACTTACCTGTTTTCCTCTTCTCACTCAGTTTGGTGAACCTTTTATTCAATTGCAAAGTTTTAGTGCTATAAGGATGACGTTGGAGCAAATGATCTCTAATATTTTTAAAATTTTAATTCGGGGCAAAGAAAGCTTGATTTTTTTCAATGCATCGAAACTTGATATCTTCATCTAATATTTATCGTTATAATTTTTCACACATTTATAATAATTACTATGTCTAGCTAATTAAATTATTAATATGATACTAAAAACAAATCTATTATGCTCAATACTTAATCATAATTGGATAAAAATATGTATCTAGATAATTAGTTTTGAGATTATTATATATAGTGTAATTAATAGGTTTTCTATAAAAGCTAGCAAATCTATTAGTATAATATATATAGGCACTCGTTACCTATACCTACCAGGATATTTACTCATTTCATCAAAATATCAGAATAATCTCGAGGTAGTAATATCTGGCTCGTCGAACAACTAATCCGTCTACTCCTATTGTGCATCTTTTGACGTTTTAACTGATAAAAAATGACACCATAGAAGAAAGAGAAAAAGTGCCACATGTTGCCTTTTTAGTAATGTACCTATCAGTAATTTGTGAGAATCACTATGTTAATATTTGATTTAATTGTATAGTTAATATGATTTATTTTAAAGATAAGGGCTCGAGCGAAAACGGAGAGGGACAGAAGGTGGGAGGACGATAGAGTCCCTCCCCGTCGTCCCGCGGCTAGAGGCCAGAGAACTCTCCTGACTCTTTTGATAACACTCAATATTTTAATATTCTTGAACGGCTATTAATTTTTTGCTGGTCTAAATTAACCCTTTATAAGGTTAGGCCGTGTAAGAGATAAGAAAAAAGAAAAGAGCTTTTTGTTCAAAACCTTCACGCTTTATTGGCGCGCTTGAAGATAATCGATAAAAAAGAAAATAAACTTCACATCCGCTCTAATATCGACTTTATCATGATGATATTTCCATCCTTTTAAAGGGTTAAAAGTTCCGTACTATTATTATATTATTTCACCTATATTAGACGAAATCTATCTACGTAATAAATGATAAATATTATTTTGCTTTATAATAATTTTAAAAATATAATTTTGCTGAATATCAGTTTATTAAATCAATAGATCTACAAATAAATATATAAGATCACTACAACATTTGTATTTAGACATTTACATAACTATATATACTATATATATATATATATATATATATATATATACGTGCACGCAGTTACGGCACTACAACACTCATTAAAGAATTTAGCAATTTTTACCACACTCAAAATGTGACTCCCAAAACAATTTTCATACTCTACAAAAGGTTCCTCACCTAACTATTTTGGTGTTCTACATGAGAAGGAAATCTCAGAGAACTGGCTTTAATCCTTGTTCATCATTATCGCACAAATCTCAAACACGAAGGAAGTTAGGTCCAATCATATTTAAACTATTTTAGAAAATCAATTAAGAAAAAATTTTAAATGAAATATAAATTATATTTTTTATTTTGGCAAATAAAATATCTTCCATTATTTTTTTGGGCTCCATTGAAATAATATATAGATATATTATATATAATATTATATTATATATATATATATATATATATTATATATATATATATATAATATATATATTTATATATATATATATATATAATATAATATATATATATATATATTTATTATATATATATATTATAGTATATATGTCTCTCAAAATATAAAAATATAAATTATTAAAATATTATCTATTTATATAATATATAATGTATTATATATTATATAATATATATATATTTATATTATATATATATATATATATATATATTAGTATATTATATAATTATTTCTTAATCTAATAACACCCGATTTTTTTTTGGCTACTTGGCCAGTTATATATATATATATTTATATATTATATATATATATATATTATATATATATATATATATATATTATTATATATATTAATATATATATATATATTATATTATATATATATTATACTTTATATATATATATAATACTATATATATAATTCAATATCAATCATCATCACCCACCTTCTTCCCCAGACTGGGGGTTAGGTGCATGACATGCATAAAATTACAAGAAAAGAAGAGAAGAAGAAAGTATTAGACGAAAGTCGAAAAGAAAAGCCCAGCCCTTACCCGCCCCTTTATAATTTTAGTGAGAACTCGGTCGATGCAGAAAAACCACCTTAGAGTGAGTTCACGGGGACAGCGACGGACCTCACAATGAAATCTTCGTTTCGTCATGTATAGGTATATATATATACTATATATTATATATAGTGATAGTAGTGCTTACATTTCCCTATATTATCAATCTTATATGTATATTCCCTCTATCGGTTCAACAAAGATTACAATCGATAGGAATTCTCTAAAATCAAAAAAAAAAAAACATTACTACACCTCATGTTACTTCACCACCAATCTCTAAAAAATATGATCACAAGATGCCACCTCCTTTAATAATTTACCTTTATATTCCCGATCTTTCTCTACTGCTATTCATTTATTGATAAGCGTTTACGGTCCGTCGCCAACTCAACCTCTGAACAGGCCGCCTCTTATTGTGGTTTAATATAAATTCGAGCGTTTTTTTATAAATACCTTTGAACTCACCCTATTCCTAAAAATTCACTAAAGCTATGACTTTTCCTTGTCATAACTCTATTGTTGTTTTTTGGAACTCTCAACCTAAATATCCCATATCCTCTTTCTCTCACTCGTGTGCTACTTTCACATGTTAATAATAACAGAGCTTAAATACCTTCCCTAGGATTTCCTTAGCCCCAGCGCCCACTGTATTCTAATTGACTTAACAAATAATTTTATAATATTACGACACCTTTAAGACGTTAATATAATCCTTTTTATGTAGATCTCAGTTATTTCCTATCAAAATTTTCTTAATATTTTACTTTAAGCACATATTCCCCAACAAGTTATATATGACTTGCAATGCTTGATTCCCTTAGACACCTCCGAATCTCCGCATTATTGGTCTCCTCTCATTCGTGATCTCTCGTGAATACCATCTCCTCTCTCTCTTCTCTCCTCTCCTCTCTCTCTCTCTCTCTCTCTCTCTCTGCTCTATCCTCTCTCTCAAATCCTCGTTCTCTCTTGACTCTTTATTCTCATCTCACATCTAAAATCCGTCTCTCAATCCACCATAATCACTTAATCATCTCCATACACTATATAACATTATTCTTATAATTACGTATTCATTATTTTTTATCTTACATATTTTTAATAAATAAATCATATACTATTACTTACTACACCTTTAAATTCAACGACCCTAATAGTAGTATTTAAATAGATTGTCATTATACTGAAACCCAAATAAATATTTTATCTTTATTAAGACAGTAACAACCTTCATTAGAATTTTCCCATATATACCATCATAATAGTTATCCCACTACATATAATACATATTATTTACTAATATCATACCTAAGGTAATATATAATACCATATACTCTCATATATTAATAATATATATATATATATTAACTATATTATATTATATATATATATTTATACTCGGTATATATATATATATATATATATATATTTATATATATATATTATATAATATATATATTAATAATATACTTAATATTATAATATAATATTATATATATATATATATATTATAATAATATATATATATATAATTATATATATTAATATATATATATTATTCATATATATATATATATATATATATAATATTTTATATTAATATATATTAATATATATATATATATATTTATAATATATTTTTATATTTATTATATTTATTATCATCAATTTCAAGTATATATTTATTTTTTCTATAGAATTGAGTATTATGGATCGGAATGTCCCGTGATATATAAGTTACCTCATGAGAACCTGTTATGTTTTACGACTCGGCTGTCCCTTTGTGATTTTTTTTTTTTTTTTTAATAATTTCTAGTATACTGATGTTACCTAACATATTTTATATTGAACCTAATGGTGGACGGACACGAATTGAAAAGAGAATTAGGTTATAGGACCTGTTACGATTATTACGACTCCGTAAAGTGTTAAACTTTGTTTTTTTGTAACGTGAGAGAGAGAGCGCGAGGAGCTAAACTGCAAAGATGGCAGGAATCGGGTCTCCTCGGCCTTCCGGGGAACAGACAGGGTACGGATTTCTCCCCGCGCGCCTCCGGGGAGGTCTCCCGCAATCCCGCTCTGTTGTATTTCGCCCGTGGCGTGGTTTCCTCGTCCCGCTCGCGCCTATGGGTATGGAAAACGTCGTCTTCTCTCGCTCCTACTGTCTGAGATGCAACCTCTAATGTTTTTACATTTATTTGTTTAAAATAAAAACTAGTTTTGTAATAAGTTTTATATGCTGATTCCAAATATGTAAATGGTTGTTCTGTAAGAATAACATTTATTGAGAGTATTTCATTTTTTATTTTTTTATTTATTTTTTTATTTTTTACATTTTATACATAAGCTTTATATGCGTGATGTCCAAAGTAGTGTAATTGGTTTTTGCAAGTCTGGAGAGGTGATGCGTACTTACCTTCTGACCGATATTTCATTAAAAAATTTTTTTCATATAAATGTGATTTTTTAAAAAAAATTGTTAAGGAGACTTAATTCAGTAATCTTCAAGTTGGAGTCATGTCCGTCAGCTCGTTAAATTCGGAGTGTGTAGTATCAAGTCGGTATTACTAGCAATGGTTTAAAAAAAAATCATAAAAAGTACGAACTTTTGCAAGTAGCCTCCTCTAGTAAAACAGTACCACAAGGGCCTATAGTATGATAAGAATAATAATTTATATATTTTAAACCGACTTTACCAACTAATTATACACTTTATGAGTGGATATTATATATCGTCATACTAGACCTACTTCATATACTAGGTCGGTATGAGCCCTTTTTACAAAGTAGAGGGTAGGTTGATACATACTAGTCTCAGATATCATTAAATTAAATATAGTATACTTAACTAACCAAACTAACCGCAATACTCCCTCCAAAATATTACGCAGTAATATTAAGAAGTGCCCCACAGAATATGAATATAGTAATTTCGTGTCACTTTTTCTGTAAATTCTTCATTCGGCTCGTGTGCGTAGGACACATAATTAGAAGGATTTGTAGTCGAGATAGTGACGAACACATCACGCCCATACCGGGCAATTCGAGTATATTCATCCGAAATTTTCGCGCCCAGCAACTCCGCTATTCGCATCTCGCATATGATAGAATTTCTTTGTAGTATGATATGACTAATTTCACATTATGATATTTATATTAAACTAAAATGTTTACTACGTTCAAATTCTTCTGGTATAACGCAAGATTGTTCTCAGGACTCTGTCTTTGAGACATATTTATAAGTTATATTACTAATACTTGAGGTAGATTTGGAGAAGCTTAATGAATCTAGTTTCTTTAACGCTCACAACTAAACACAAGAGGTGTAGAAAGGTGACTCTAGACAGGTGTTAATTATATAATCCGTTTTAGGTAATTTGTATTACTCTTCTTAATAAACCATTCGTAAGAGGTAACTAAGATTATATATTAGCTCTTAAAATTAACTATGCTTGTCAGACTCGGTCTCGCTACTTAGTTAAGCTAACGTATAGAAAGTCTGTGCTAATAATACTGCTTGATATATAAAGTCAAGGACTTTCAAAGATTGACAAAAACAGCTCATGATGCATGGAGATAGATAATATCAGATTCAAGATTCTTGCAAACTGATTAACAAATGTCATAAATCAGCAAATTATGTGAATCTGGGAGAAATATCCAAAGAAATATCAAAACAAAAATATTTTTGTTCGGACATCCCAAAATTGATTTCCTTCCCTATTCTCGTAAGGTATATATATTAAGTAATGTTTTCTTTAGATTGGAATGGGTCATTGACCATTCCTTCTCTTTTGATTGCTTTAAAAGGCAGTTGCTTGATGACCTTGATGATTTCTCGATCTTCTTGTACGAAAAATATGTATATTTTACTCCAACCGCGAAAAAAACTCCATCCGAGTTCTGTATTTAATGGGAGACACCATCAAAATTTTCACATTTTTTTATTATCGCTAAATCTGTAAAATTTATTAAACAGGTGTATTTATTTTTTTTTTTTGAAGGAGGGGTACAATAATATTGTGCATGGTACAATGGTAGTTAGAAAGCTTCAACTAATAAAAATTGGATTCAAATGTCTAAATTGCAATTTCAGGTTCAGCTCAAAATATTGTTTTATTTAATTCTATTATATTATTTATTTACTATTATTATTATTATTATTATTATTATTATGATTATTATATTAATGATATTATAATTATATGATTATTATTATTTATTATATTATTATTATTATTTTATTATATTTATTATTATTATTGTTATTTATTATTATATATTGATCTATATCTATTATTATTATTATTATTATTATCTATAATATATTATTAATTATTCATTATTATTATGATATCATGATCATTTCATTAATTCTCATATCATTAATTCATTATAATTAATAGTATCATTATCATCATTATTCATTAAATATTCATTATATATATAATCATTATCATTATTATATTTCTATTATTATTTTATTATTATTATATATTATTTATTATTATTAATTATATTTTTTTTTTTTTATTTTTTTATTTTTTAACATGATTACACCACTCACGGCAATTTTCAAACGGAGGGGGCCAAAAGAAATAAATAAATAAAAAAAATTACATAAAAGTAAAACTTTAAAATAATGGAACAGTAAAACCCACCTGTCCTTAACCTACCAATTCCATTCAGAGTAGGCGCAGAGCGATTTACATAGTAGAAGTTAATACAATAGCGGGAAAATAAAGAATGGGCAAGGCAGTTCCACAAAACAAATGTGCTGGAAAGAGAACGTACCACAACGATGATTACCTTGAGTCCCAATATCACCAAATTCATGAGAGAACAAGGCCTCTGTGAATTACCAGGAGGCGAACGGCAAGCTGGAGTGACGAGGACTGCGAGGGGGTTCAATTCACTCGAGCACCTCACGTTATGTAATTACCCTATAGAAAAGAGATAGGGCGCAGACGTCACGACGCAGAGAAAAGGGTCAACGGAGTCAGAAAGTATGGGACAGTTTATAGCCTCTTAGCTCAGCTTCAACTCTATCAAAAGGAGTGAACCGGAACCACCCCAAATCTAAGAACAGTACTCCACATTACAGGGGCGAATAAGACTTTATATAACTGGAGCATCTGAGCAGAGAAAAAAAATCTACGAAAATCATAATAATTAGAACCAAGCTTCTTTGAGGCCATCTTTAGCAACCACTGATGTGAGGTCTTCCAAGACATTCACTTATTATATCGTTTTAGTCTAGAATCGATTTATGTGTTTACGGATGAGAAAACCGACGGTGCTTGTAAAACTTCGTTTGAGTTCTTTTTTGGACGTGCATGCTAGTGTTAGAGCATCCGATAGTTGAAGTACTCTGCGACAGGATGGTCAATGTTCGAATCCGCTGATGGAGAGTTAAATCTCCTGTTGACTCATTCATTTAAAATTATATTAAAAATATATTTTCAGTAATAATCTATTATTATTATTATTATTATTATATTGATAATTATTATATATTATTATTAATCTATTATTATTATATTATTATTATTGATTAAATATTATTATTATTATTAATTATTACTTTTTTATTATTATTTTTTATTCATTAATTATTGATATAATTATTATCATTATTGATATTATTATTATCTATTCATTATTATTATTATATATTATTATTATTATTATTATTATTCATATATTATATTTATATTATTTTATAATTATATTATTATTATTATTATTATTAATAATTATTATTATTGAATTATTATATATGATTCTTAATTATTACCATTATTATATATTATTAATTATTTAATATATCATTCATAATTATTATTATATATTATTGATTCATATAAGTATTATTATTGGTTATTATTATTATTATATTGATATATTAATATTCATCTATTATTATTATTATATTATTAATTAATCGATTATTCATCTATTATTATTATTAATTATATTATTATTCATTTATTATAATTTATATATATATATTATTATTATTATTAATCTTCATTATTAATTATTAATTTTTATTATTATTTATTATATATTAAATTAGTTATTATTGTTTGTTTTGTTGTTGTTGTTGTTGTGTGTTGTTTTGTGTGTTGGTTGTTTTTGTTTTGTTGTTACAGGTGTGTGTTTATGTTGTTGTTGTGGTGTTGTTTGTTGTTGTGTTCTTTTTTATTTTGCGGTGTTGTAGTTAGTTGTTGTTGTTGTTGTTGATTGTTGTTGTTGTGTTGTTGTTTTGTTGTTATTATAGATTATTATTATATTAATTATATTATTATTATATTACTATATTATTAGTATTATAGTATTTTATTATTATTATGTATTATATATAATTAATTATATATTATATATTATTATTATTATTATTAATTATCACATTATTATTATTATTATTATATATTATTATTATTTTACTTTATTAATTATTATTATTATATAATTATATATTCATTATTAATTATTATTAATTATTATTAATTAATTATTAATTATTATTTATTATTAATTTTATTATTATTCAATTCATTATTATTATTCATTATTAATAATTATATATTAATATTAAAATAATATTATCTATATTATTTATTATTATATTATTATTATTACATTATTGATTATTATAGAAAAATCTAGTCTTATTTTTTATTTTCCACCCTCCAAACCAGCTACATGGCTTTCACTAATCAATAATTGGAGAGAGCGAGTTGGAGACGGACGAAGATGGAGCCGTAGCGAAGCATGAAGAGAGCCGAGCGGAGACCGGAGACGGAAGCCGTTTAGCCGAGCCGGCGAACGGAGCTGGAATGTTTTTCCAAGAAATATGTTTTAATGTGAATAATTTATGCCAGATTGGGATGAGCTGAACAATTGTCAAATAGTGCAGAACCGGAGTATGAGCCGGATCCGTAGCCGGAACCGGAACCGGAGCGCTGGGGATGTTTGGCATTAAATTTTTTTCAAGAAATATATTTTTTGCGTTAAAAAAAATTTATTACCAGAGAACGTGCTGAACAATTTTTATGATATATTATATTATACTATAGTATAAATATATATCGTATATATAATATATATATATCTATATATATATATAATATTAATATATAATATATTATACATATAATATATATATATATTTATATATAATATATATATATATATAATTAATATATACTTAATATATAACTATATATATATGGTTGGGATTGAAAAAAAACGTGTTCTGCCCCAGAATTGTCCATCTGAGCACATTAAACTTTAGATCCATATACTCTGTATTTCCACATGCATAGTCTGCCCTACTATGCAAAAAACACAGAGTAACAACCATACGTTCATGTAAGACCCTAGCGCATAAAAGACAGACCCTTTACATTCAACCAACGAATTTATTGCACCAGCCACCTTTTCTGCCATTCACAATTTCCTACTAACTCTGCAGATCATCCTTCCTTTCAATCCAACATATACCATTTAAATATTAAATTCAGACACTGTTCAGCTGCCTCCCAAATAAATACACTAAACTCACACTACCAAAGACTGATCCCCCACTCAAATACCCACCAAAATCAGCACCTCTACATCTTACTACAATACACCACAATGTATATCACAATTATCCCAACCCGAAAACTATCGATTATCCTTATCGATTATGTGTATCTACACAAACATCTTCTCAAACTCTAATCACAATAGTCCGAGCAACAACAAACAGATCCACACCCCAACAATCAATCACGCACACACACCCACACCAAACCCAGACAAATATCACTAACAATATCAGACATAAGACACAAAACCACCTACCCTCCACACCCAAATCATCTCCATCATCTCTACACCATCATGTTTCACGCCCACGTTCAATTTCTTCTATACCCATTCCTATTCAAACGGATAACAAAAAGAATAACACAACCTGCCTCACTTCCGCTATTAAATACTAAACCAATCACTTTTGAATATATTTATTCTTACACACTCCTCACTATCTTCATACATACTCTTGATAATTCAGAAGCCATATCACCAAACACTAATATATCACTACACGCCATTAGACTTCCCTATCTAACTAGTGACATGCCTGTGCAATCAATAAACAACTAAAAATACAAAAATTTATTCTTCCTCTCACTCATTTTCTCTATCATTTGCTTCAATGTAAAGATTTGATCAGACATCCTCGATACATACTTCCTAACGCACCTTTTCTCACAATCAGTTCTTCATCACTCGGTCATTTTCTTAGACCAAAACACCAGATATATTTTCCCTACAGCACTCATAACTAGTAATACTAAAATTGTCGCTTAACAGTTCCCTTTATCTCCCTTAAGATACTATTACTGCGTCTCCTAAATCCCTGACAACACTATACCCTTCCATATTACGCTTATTACACAACTTCAAGATGCAATCAATACATCTTCGCCATCCGTTCTATACATCTCACCAAGTACATTCAATCCAGAATATAAAATGCAAGATTTACCATGCTATCAACTTTATCACTTAACCATATTCTCTATTTCTAAATAACTCAATCCCAGAAATACCTATTCTTCAAATGCATGCCCATATGAACACACACACCAGTAACCAATTATCACCTTTTCATACCTGCCTACATATTATTACAGTATTTTTCATAGTTATTTTCCAAATCCATCATCCATTTTCAATCAGTTACACAACACACCCCTATTCATTATTCGCACAGTTCCTCTTATCTAATTTAACCTTTCGCGCTTCCTCAAGAAAGACTTCCTATTCCCTCTGTAATGTCCCCTTTCATTCTACTATCAAACTTTTACATTTACCTCTTCACTATTCTCTTCACTATTCATCTTTAAGCATTCCTTTTTCCTCCTTATAATATAATTCCAAGCATCTTTTTTTTGATAACTTCATCATTTGCCTTTCTCCAATAACATATCCAAAACACGGACTTCTTTATATAACTCTATTAACACTTGCTTCACTTCTTTCCACCAACTACTGTTACTTCATTCTGACCTTCCATACTTAAGAACACCACATACTTCTTTGCACTGCAAACAATTAGCCTTAACCTTCATATGATTCAGATATTATTCAAGTTTCAAATTGTTCTATTCAATGAATTTACTGACAGAGATGCTTCTTACATACTCATATCCCCTTATTACATTTTACACTAAAATTCCTCAACTATAATTACCACTTCTTCAACGATATACCTTACATACTCCATCCAAGTCAACCCAATAACTTAATTCTAAATTAAGAATTTAAATTTTTGTGAATCCATAAATCCCATTCTAACCACCTCATTGATTTAAAATCCAACACATACATCAACAACGTCGTCTACTTCACCAACACAAATCAATCATACATTTTTCAACTTTGAATACACAATCTCTACCACTACACCAACTCTAGATAATTATGGACATACTCATTGTGTAATTAAAGAAAATAATTACTTACACAGTTACTGTTATACCATCCTCTTAAAATGATACAATAATATATATAATTATATAGCTAAATATACGTATATATATAATATACTTATATACTATATATATACCAATAATATACTATATACTATAATAAGTATATATATATAATATTATATAATATTATATATATATTATATATATTATAAAGTTACTGTAACTATATTGTAAAGTTTAACTTTTTCTTGACTGTATGTAGGATTAGAATTGGTTAGCTACAGTGTGCTTTCCCAATATCCTTGGATATTACATAAAAAAAGGATAATTTCAAAGAAAAAAAAACATTTTTAATAATAAAACTGATTAAAAAAAAAAAAAAAAAAAAAAATTAAAAAAAACACGTTTTTTTACAACTCTATTAGTATACTATACTTATATATATATAATATAAAATATATATATAATATAATAATTATTATTATATATATATTAATTGTATATATGATAGAAGATCCGTTCAAACTATCCAATACTTAACAAGTTCTCAGCCAATTCATCAGTACAAACAAAAATACCTACCGATTGGGTAAATGTTTGAACAGTTTTTTAAAAAACCTCAACATAGATTCAAACTAAGAAAATTTACAGTTAATGCTTTGCTAGTAATTATGATTCCATTTTGTTATTATTTATATAGTCTTCACAAATTAAATTTAAATATCTAAAAGATTCATTTATTCACCCGCAATTAATAAATCAAAACGTTAAAGTGAATAGAAAACCAAGCACAAGGCTGATCAAAAAAAAATAATAACCTTGATTAGTTACATCCAAGAAACAAAAGTGTGAGGTGTGATGTTAGGTGTGTGTGTGCTTGATGAGAGATGAGAAGAGGAGAGAAGAAGAGAAGAGAGACGAAGAGACGAAGAGAGAGAGAAGAGATGAGAGAAGAGATGAGAGGAGAGAGAGAGGAAAGAAGACGAGGGTTCATAACAATGAATCGGAATCCGTTCTGATTCCCGAATGGTATATTCTGTCATTTAAAATCTCCAGACTATGATTATTTGATTTAGTTCCCAAAATCTTGCGCTGTACTTTCCATTGATACAACGTTTAAAACATTTTCTACCTTCAAAATAAGAATATTTATTTTCACGCAAACACAATCATATGTTCACATTATGAAATACATCTGTTATATTGTATATGCAAAACAATTGCATACATATACAGTATATCAGATGCGAATAATTTAGATTTTAATTTTTTAATGAGAGATCCAATTATCAAATCTCATAATCTTTTAATATTTAAAAATACAATTGATATTGAAATTACATAACATCTGAAAATCAAAAAATATTGGTCTAAGTTAGCTGAGAGCTGTAATTCATTGAGAACAATTCATCATACATAAATAATTCCCTGACATGCACAGCAAATCGACATGTATTATTCGTTAACCTAACATAACCTAACCTAAGTAAACACTAACCAACAAACCTAACCTAACGTAACCTAACCTACCTAACTAACCTAACTAAACCTAACCTAGCCTAGCCTAACTAAATCTACCTTAACCTTAGCATATATATAATGTATATGTACGGGTTGTATAGTTTAACAACATATTTTTATTTTAAATTTTTCAAACTAATTTTTTTGTTAATAAAAAATGTAAGAAAATGCTAGTAAATGAAAAATTCTCTTC
>JABUQX010023858.1:42500-45000 GCA_015478945.1 Trachelipus rathkii | reverse complement strand
GAATACTGAATTATTTGGCCTTCTTCCCACCTGTATCAGTACAATGGTGTACATTGAAGTTCCCTCAATAGAGGACCTTGCGTTTGAATGAGAAGTAACAGTCTCGTGAGAAGTAGTAAGATATTCAAACACAAGTTAATTACAGTAGTAGAAAGAAAAATCTTAGGCTATAGAACATCGAAGTTAGGGGATTCAAGGCTTTCGAAACGTGTTACAGGAGTGTTAATGTTTATATAGGCACAGACCCCATCATTTAGACGGAAATTATGAAATACGATGCATTATCTTTTTACTATAGATACTACAACGGCAGGTGCTCGAGAGAGTTGACCTCTCTCATACCACCACTACTGCGATGCCCTCGTAACACAAGGGGTGCATTGTTAGAGCATGAATTTTGCGAGAGGATTGAAAACTCCAGACTTGATTGTTGTGGACCATTCTTTCCAGCCACCTCGTTTTTGTGGTACCACCAACCATCATATATTTTTCCTGTTGTATATTTCATCTTCCTCTCTTTCAAGCCTCTGCATGCGCTCATCTGAGATATTTACTCTAAGTTTGGGAGAGTTTTTCTTTTATTTCATTATTCATTTTATCATTTTCTACCCCTTCCTTGAAAAGGGCCTGCTCGTGAGTGGCTTAACACGTGAATAAAAATAGATATTAAGGGTATTGGAGAAAATATCCCTGACCAGCTAGTCTCAGACAGAAGTAAAAAGTTAGAATGAGAGTTAGAGAGGTGAGTATCTACAGATTAGAAGTTATCAAGTAGGTAAGTAGGTCACAAACGTTGGCAAAGTCAATAGAGAAACCTCATCTACAACCATCTCCAGGCCTACACGATCTAGTCATTTGATGAATCACACAAACAAGCGTTCGTACTCAGCATTGCCTTTAGACATAAGAGCATCAATTTGAAATTTTATAAAAAGGTTTCTTTAAAGTATTGTGAAAATTCAAATTTCCCGCCTAGCCTAGCTTAATAATTAAATAATCAATATTTTGATGTAAATAAAATAGCTTCATCTTGCTCTGAAATATCATCAGAGATCCTTATGTTTAAGAATTTCTGAACCAATTTTATTTTAATGGGTGAACCCCAAATGGAATTAAAGTTTATTATTATTATTATTATTATTATTATTATTATTATTATTATTATTATTATTATTATTATTAATTACTTTTGTATTATTATTTTTATTATTATTATTATTATTATTATTATTATTATTATTATTATTATTATATTATTATTATTATTATTATTATTATTATTATTATTATTATTATTATTATTATTATTATTATTATTATTATTATTATTATTATTTACTTTTGTATTCTTATTATTAATATTCGTTTACTTTAGATTATTATTATTATTATTATTATTATTATTATTATTATTATTATTATTATTATTATTATTATTATTATTATTATTATTATTATTATTATTATTATTATTATTAATTTTATTATTGTTGTTATTATTTTTTACTGTTGTTGTCGTTAATGTTTTTAATATTATTTTTATCATTTTTATTATTATCATTTTTATTATTATTATTAATATTTTACTACTATACATAATTTTTGTAACAATAGATACTGCATAAAATAAAACATGGGCTTATAAGATGTTTATTTTGGTAATTATTTTTGTGCAATATTCTAACATTTTCATTTAACTAAATAAATATTTTCTGCTTCTCAATAATAATAATAATAATAATAATAATAATAATAATAATAATAATAATAATAATAATAATAATAATAATAATAATAATAATAATAATAATAATAATAATAATAATAATAATAATGAATAATAATAATAATAATAATAATAATTATTGAAAATGCTAATTTCTTTTTCCTGTCAATTATAATTACTTCCCTTGCCTCCCCCCTTCCCAGCACTCCATTACTATCTGTATTGAATCCAGTCTTGCCTGCTTGAGGTTCCTGCCCTATTCAAACGGCAAGTTCTTTTTACCCTATTCCAGGGTATAGGGTTAAAGGGTGGAGGAATGGAATAAAATTCCTCCCGAAATATTTATAAACCTAATACGTGAAACTAATGCTACTACCGCCATAATTATCTTTAAAAAAATACACACTACACTATTAATAGCTCTCTCTCTCTCTCTCTCTCTCATTCTCTAGCCTCCGGGGATCAAAGGGTAAATACCGTACCAAGAGCTCTTTTTATCCCTCCCATACAGAAATAAAAACATTCTTACATCAATATTTTTTATACTTTCTGTACATCTGTCAAGATTGTCTAATTTCTTTGTTTTGTTTTTTTTTTGCTTTTTATTTTTCATCTAATGATCTAACCCATTAAATTCTTTTTCTTTGTTTCTTATTTGCCATTTTTATTGTATTGCTTCAATTTAAACAATCATTTTTCTATTCTTTTCCGTATTTCTGTCCTCTCTTCATCTCATCTTTTGTTTTTCATCCCTCTTTTTGCCGATCTTCTTTA
>JABUQX010023858.1:20000-37500 GCA_015478945.1 Trachelipus rathkii | reverse complement strand
TTCGAGATGTCTTTAACAAAAAGTATCAAATTCAAAATGGTAAGTTTGTTAATGGTATTCAAACTTTAAGAGAAAAAAATTCAAATTTTTATAATTTTTGTACCTTCGCAAAATACTAGAAAAAAATGATCCACGAAATACGAATAACTTAACGGTTTTAAAGGTTTAGCAATTTATCGTCTTTTGAAGGTCCGTACCAAAATATAATTAGTAAAAATTTTCTCAGTCGCGAATGAATATTTATTTAATATATTTTCTTGCTTGTTTATTTTCTTTAAAATACAAGATTCATCAAATTTGGGTAAACGCTTCGAATTTCTGTACAAGAGTGCATCGAATACTAAATCAAAATTAAAAGTCCTTTTGCAATTGCATCACAATTTTAATACTATATACATTAATTTCTAGTTTTATATCTAGCTTTATTAATGTGAATAAAAATTATAATGAAGGATCTACAAATGAATACCAGTATTGCAAAAGAACTTTCTTGTTAACCCAACTTTTTTTTTTCGTTGGTTGGTTGTATGGTTAGAATTACTAAAATTTTAAGTTCTAATCACTGCTTATCTAACTTCTATTGTACTTCGTGTTGAGAATATTGTGTTAATTGGCGTTTTTGTGACACTTTTAAAGAGAAAAATTATTACAAAAAATAAGTTATAGTGTTTGAGGTTGCGAACTAAGGTGTTGAAGTAGAGAAAGATTGGCCGTATGTTTTTATTATTATCATTATTTTTGCGACAAGGTGTGTAATATTAGAATGTGATTATTGTTTCTGCAGTGATTGAGCGAGGCAGGGATGGGAAAAAAATTATGGGGTAAAAAGTAAGGTTAATTTTAAGGCTCTGCCGTACTGGTTCGAGCGTTTAAGTTTTAATTATTATAAGCATTCACCGAAAAACGCTAAATAACGTCCGAGAAGTGTTGCCACGTGCAAACCCTAAGGTTTTAGTTTACACAAATTGCCTAACGGCTGACACTACTGAATAACATCAACAGCGTTATATTACGGCACTATTTCACGGACCAGCATTTACCGTTTTTCGTTTCGGCGTGTGTGTTCTAAGACCCTCCGCCTCGCTCTGTACAGGCACTAAGCCTCAAGGATGGATTTTTAAATACTGCTATGCTTTTAATGATTATACCTCATCACCATTTTGGCCACCTGCACTACCACCTCCTCCTCCTCCTCCTGCATTATTACTTTTTCCCCCCCTGCCTTTGCCCTTGGTTTTTCCTTTGCCTTTCTGCTTCTAGGAAACGGGAAGTAAAAAAATATCTATTAGAAAACGATAAAAAAAATAAAAATAAAATAAAATTAGATTCACAAATAAAAAAATAAAAAAGTGCATTTTCTGAAATCGCTGCTATCGACGATGATGCTGAAAAGGAAACTGTTAAAAAACTGCTGACTTTGCTGAAATCTAAATTATAAAGAAAGTAAAGATTAATTAAATACGTTGATGACCGTCAATCTATATATATATATATATATATATATAATATATATATATATATATATATATATATATATATATATATATATATATATATATATATATATATATATGGTATATATAGAGAGAGAGAGAGAAATTGCTACTCATAGCAATCCAAAACTGCGGCAATTTGTGTTCCCAAGAAAGGTGCATAAAGAGACAGACAGACAGACACAGCACAAAAACAGTGATATGGTGTAATGAGATTTAATTTGAATCATTTCCTTTCTCTTACATCTTTACTTTCATCGTCTCTTTCGACCATCCTTGTTCCAATCCAAGAAAAGGAGGGGGTAAGGATAAAGATAAGCACAATATTAAACCTAACATAAACCATAACTATATATATATATATATATATATATATATATAAAAAAAAAAAATATAGAGACATATGATATATATATATATATATATATATATATATATATATATATATATATATATATATATATAGAACGAACAAAAAATATTTAGTTAAGTTAGGTTAATCAATATTATTTATATTGTATTCTGCTTCACAAATATCATCATACTATTTCCTGCAACTTATAAAGTTGGTATATATATATCCACATATATATATCATATTCTATTTCCTGCAACTTATAAATCTATATATATATATATATATATATATATATATATATATATATATATATATATATATATATATATATATATATATATATATATTATATTATATATATATAATTAATATTAAAGAGTATTAACACTTAAAACTCCACAAATCTGAAAATTACCATACCACGTAAGATCCTAAGTTGTAAAAGGGTAATTCATTTGTAATTGTAAATTAAGAATTATAAGTATTGTCAAACTTAAATTTAAGTTTAATATTGTGTTAAGTGTTAAAATTGATGATTTCAAAAGTTGATCAATGTCTTGATTGTTGTAAATAATATCACAATCATTACATTACTGACAACAACTTGGGAAAGAAAGCGAACCATTATTATTTAAGGTGAAGAAATATTCCAAGATAAATTAAGCCGTTTTCGTTTTTGCATTTGTGCTTACGAAACGTAAGAAAATGCTTGAGTTTGTGTATATTTTTGTCAAACAGCGCAAAATCGTAAAAAAATGCTCACCAAACGTAAGGAATTTCCTTAATTCTGTAAGGTTGCTATTTTATACAGAATTTTATTCTATATTACACAGAATTAAGGAAATTTTTAACGTTTGGTGAGCATTTTTTTACGATTGTGCGCTGTTTGACAAAAACGAAAGCAAACTCCAAAATTTTCTTACGTTTCGTAAGCACAAATGCAAAACTGATAACGGCTTTAATTGATTTAAATGTAATTGGTTTATCGTTCCAACTGCTGTTCATGGGTTGTTCGTGTTTTGTCATATACTTCAAAATAGGTATAAAGAGAGCATTATTTTATTTAATTTTCAAGAAGGGGATAGGGGACAATCTTTATTTATATGGTTGCTTAAAGGGTATCGTGTCTACAACGAAAATGTTGAGCATGTCAATATATATTTTAAAAAATGAGAACAAGGAAATTACTGGGTAAAAACGTCTTCAAAAAAGGGTATGGCGTTAATGGTTAAGAATGTAGTACTAAATATTTTTTTCCCAAGAATCTAAAAATATAACTTAAGACTAGGGATAAAAGGGATGACATTTACTTAATAATAATGGAATATTGGCCGAAGGAAATATTTTTCATGAGTATACACATACATAACAGTCAAATTATAAATATATACTTATATAAATAAAATAATCTCCAAGTGTTGTCCATCTAGAAGTTATAGACCGTGAAATTAACATTTAAAAAAAAGGGGGCGAAGAATGGGATGGATAAAAATGAAGGGTTGGGGGTAGGGGGAGGTCAATGAGAAGACCATTTTGTGCCTCAGAAAATTCACGAGGGGGAAAATGATAATGATTAAAGAAATAAGAGAATATTCTAAAAATAGCTAAAAAAAAATAAGATTATAAAAGATGATGATTTACTACCAAAACTACTACCACTGCTACTACTACTACTAATAATAATAATAATAATAATAATAATAATAATAATAATAATAATAATAATAATAATAATAATAATAATAATAATGTAACCATAGTCAAAAAGGTCGATAGTGTTTTAATGTTTAGTCACTAGGACTAGGGAATAAGACAAGTTCTTTAGTTTGGAAGTTAAGAATAATGTAAAATTTAGTCGCATTCTTTTCAGACTAAAAATTTAAGACATGTTTGTCTAACCAATATTTTAGCAAAATTAATAATCATCTATTATAATTAAATCATATAAATAGCTCAGAATCTTGACCTTATACATTTAGATTTATATATTAATAACTTATAGACTGTTAAGAATTCTATAACGCTAAAAACTTAAGAAACAATCTTAAATTGCATTCGTTTGGACATAAGCCTGATCAACAAAATGTAAAATTTGACTATTTCATTCGGTAATAAATGACAAGTGAATTATTTGAGAAAAGTCTATAAATAATTTGAATTCAAATTTACCAAAAATATGAAATATAGCTTTATTATTATTATTATTATTATTATTATTTTCAATATCATTATAAAAATCATTAATACCTTAGTTATTAACTTTGTATAACAATTTATTTGACTATTATTATTATTATTATTATTATTATTATTATTATTATTATTATTATTATTATTATTATTATTATTATTATTATTATTATTATTATTATTATTATTATTATCTTTGAGTCGAGGTGGAATTAAAAACTCGAAGCTCAATGTAAATTGATCTTAAATGCGAGTTTCAATGAAAGTAATCTGACAGAAGAAATCCGGTTTCAAAGTGTAACATTTCTTAATTATAGCTTTTCTCTTCTCTTCTCTTTTGCAATTTCAAAAATAATTTTTAAATTTTAATGATGGTATTTTAATCCAAGAATCAATTTTATTCACTTTTAATCCCATCACTCAGGTATTGTATATTTTGTCACACCATTTTATAAATCTACAATTAATTATAGTTAAAGTAGTAGAAGTTGTAGTAGTAGTAGTAGTAAGTTATAATAATAATAATAATAATAATAATAATAATAATAATAATAATAATAATAATAATAATAATAATAATAATAATAATAATAATAGCAAAAGGAAGAAGTTACAATGGCCTAACTATGAAAAGATGTGATCTGAGCCCTGCCTCAACCGCACATTTAACAAATGTTTTTATTTCAATTATGCCGTGAGGTTTAACTAAATTCAATTCCGTCCCATGAAATGAGACGGGGGGGAGGGAGGGATGGGGGGAGGTCAAAATTCTATCGTACAGTTTTGGACTCAAATTAACGGTTTAGAAACTCAAAATTAAATGAATAAATAGTATTTCGATCTCACAGGATGGAACTAATTAATATCGTATTTTCCTAAAAGTTAAAACATCAAAACTAATAATAATAATAATAATAATAATAATAATAATAATAATAATAATAATAATAATAATAATAATAATAATAATAATAATAATAACAAAAACTGATCTTCATGAACCTATGAGGAGAGAACTGGGTTAAATGTTTGTACCCTGAACCCCTTATAACAATGAAATAAAACCACAATACATGGGCACTTTGGGTATCCATGCCACATACCTCGCCTTCCTCCTTCTTCTTTTGTAGCTCCTTCTTTTTCGCATTTTCTTCCGCGACTCGCGCCTCGATAGCACTAAGACTCTCTTTCGTGAACGGTCGGAAGACGCTGCGTTCCTCTTCGTTTAGTGACTCCGATTCCTCGCTCATTTTCTACACGTCGCTACCACATGTCCGAGGGTTTTCCCGCGTTTCCCCTCTATCTCGGTCTCTCTCTCTCCCCCTCTGTCTCAATATCTCCGTTCAGACTTTTCTTTTTGTCGTTTTCTTCGGTGGTATCTTCTGGGGGTTATAGTTTGTGTATAGTAGTTTTCTTTCTTTTCTACTTTTATCGTTGTTTTGGTATATCTTCCTCCTTTCCTTGGTTCAAATGTTTCTTCAGTGTGGCGTTTTCTGACTTTAAAACGAGTAGAGGTAACGAGTTGATAAGTTACTATCAATTTAATCTCAGTTTCTGGATGGTTTTCTTGGTACGAGTTGGACGCTACTCATAAATCGAGTGAGAAAGTATATATATATATAATCTATATCTCATTAAGCTAAAATATAAAGAACAGTATTGCTTCAATGGTTCCGGTTTATGGTCATTAGTATATATTTGTAATAAAAAATCCCTTAAAACAAAGTAATAAAACCGTTATTTAAAAAAGGACAGTAGACCCTGTAACTAAGCTAGCAAAAAGAAGTTCTTTTTTTTTCCTTTCTTAACTTCAACTAAAATAGCGAGAGAGGCACATTGAGGCTTCTGAAGGGCGAGTTTGAAGGACTGATGAGGGTGAACGGAGAACTATCAAAGGGCGTTGAAGTAGGCGCTGAAGGAGACAGATTCAAATGAGGTGGAAGAGAAGCTGCTACGACGACCGAGGGATTCAAATACTTGGCTCTGCTTCTGCTGACAACTTTCCAGTATGTATCCGGCAACTGAAAAAAGATAATAATAATAATCATTACTATTGTTAATAATGATAATGATAATGATAATGATAATGATAATGATAATGATAATGATAATGATAATAATAATAATAATAATAATTTATTATTATTATTATTATTATTATTATTATTATTATTATTATTATTATTATTATTATTATTATTATTATTATTATTAATAATAATACGTAATACTTAATACGTAAATAATGTACTTGGGGTAAAAAACTGATGGGGAATATAATTTTTTGACCTTTATCAAAAGAATCAAAAGAAAAGCAGAGGCTTCTATAAATAAATAAATAAATAAATAAATAAATAAATAAATATCTATAATAAAAACATTTAATTTTTGATGCTTGAAGGATAGGGGAAGTACCGCGACTTATTAGAGAGAATATATATATATATATATATATATTATATATATTATGGAGATATATATATAGTTATTTATATAAATATATATATATATATATATATATATATATATATATATATATATATATATATATATATATATATATATATATATATATATATATATATATATATATATATATATATATATATATATATATATATATATATATATATATATATATATATATATATATTATATATATATATATATATATATATATTTTTAAATATATAGAGAGATATAGAGATATATATATATATATATATATATATATATATATATATATATATATATATATAGAGTCATGTACATTTTCCCAGCACAGTTTTGAAGTGCGGGAATTTTTACGACGATGAGGGAAAAATCAAATGTGTAATTTCGGTTGACAGCTATATTTCATTATGTTGTAATGCTTTAAGCCTAGCCTGAAAATAATACCATTATTAATTTTAGGCACCGTGTTGCTGGGAGCGTAGCCCGCACGCGGTCTGCCATGCATTTCCGGCATCATGTATACCACATAAAGAAATTGGTTAAATAAAAATAAAAAAGTGTCATGATGTCTACATTCATGATTGTTTTACAAATTTTATATATATATCAAATTTAAATGAAATAATGTCATAGTCTTAGTACTTTATGTTTATAATCTAAAAGTATATTAATTTGCTTAATTAAGTTTAAGATTTCAGGTCTAAGGGTGAGGTTATATTTTTTGAAATTCCTCGAGCAGTTAATAATCTTCATTTCCATTACTATTTGAAATTATTACACTTGAACCGTTTTATATATAAATGGTTGATGAGAAAATATACATATATATATATATATATATATATATATATATATATATATATATATATATATATATATATATATATATATATATATATATATATATATATATATATATATATATATATATATATATATGGTAAAAGATTCAGAGTGAATTATGAAAATGGCACAGATCCATGGAGGTTCAGACCACATAGGTCTGCAGTGGTAGTTGTCCATAAAACATATTACGTTTCCTCTAACCAAATTAAAGAAAACAGTCGTTTAGGAATAACACTTTTTATCGATTTATGTAAGAGTAAAATCAACGTTTATTATAATTTGTATTAAATATATTTTCTCATTGTTCTAACATTAAAATGTATTACTGAATGATTTAATATCTATTATCTTAGCATTTTTTTATAATGTTTAATAAAAAAAATTATTGTTTATATAGTATTTCAGTTTGTCCAAGACCTATGTTGTAAACATGCATTTTCGCGGGTTTATTTCCTGCTTTTTTTTATTTAAAATAAGTTTTCCGCGATCTGATACATATTTCTATTTTTTTTATATATATTATTATTATTATCGGAAGGGAATTGCATTAGTTCGCTTTTAAAGCTCTTTTTTATGTATTTATCATTTAATTTGTACAAAATAATGTAAAATCTTGTGTAATAAAATGTTTTGTAGCATTTTGCACCATATTATGTATATTAATAATTAAAAATAGCTTGTTTATTGAAAAATTGCATGTGTGCAGGAGAGTACATAAGTTATAATATTGTAATTAAATTTTAGCTTTAGGTGCGCGAAATTGTTAAATATAGTTGAAAGCTTTTTTCAATAAAATATTCGATTCAAACAAATACAAGAGTTTTATTATACCTACGAGAGAGAGAACTTAAGCTATAACTACCCATGAAGCGGAGCAGGAGGCAGAAGAAGAAGGGATAGCTACTAGCAATCTAGCTCCTCTCGCTTTAGGTCTATAAGTAAAGAATATTACATAAAGCATATGAGTAAGGAGCATTCAAAGCTAAAACTGTAGCAGAAATCACCAATAAATAAGGACGGACTTGCGCGAGGGGGAACGCCGCAGGGCAAGACAAGGAAAGGCAAACAGTGCCATGCCAAATTCCTCTCTTTCCCGTGCCACCTTTGACATTTAACGGTAAAACGAAGACATTCGAGTGCCTCTAATATTCTAATCACTGACAATTAAACAGAAAAGGAATAGAAAGCACGTAACCGATCCGGGGGGCTTCTTTTACCCATAAGAGCACACCTTCTCTCAATAATAATAATAATAATAATAATAATAATAATAATAATAATAATAATAATAATAATAATAATAATAATAATAATAATAATAATAATAATAATAATTTTTAAATTACTATTTATGTATATATTAGTTATATTATTATATGATTATACCTAATACCAACTGAGGCAGAGTTCAGCCTCAGCCTATACCTTGTTAACATAAAAATGAGATATAATGTAATACAGTGAAATTTCATAATCAACTATTAAATATGGTGATAACTATATCGACTAAAAAGACGCATTATACATAATATATATAGCACAAAATATGACCTCTATAATCCATAGATAAAATCAGAACTCAGATCTAGGTTAAAAGCCCAGATCTTATATCTTAATCATCTCATAAGATCCTAACTCGATTACACAAAATAATCATTACTTAGGTCAATAAAATATATACCCAAAAAAAAATAACTCTACATTACAAATATTCAAAAATCTTAAATCGCACAATAATTAACTTAGATAGTAGGATGTGTTCATGCAATTTCTTTATATACATGTACAATAGCAGGCAGGGCTACTAATTGAATAACTACATTACGTGATAGTGGGAGATATAAATTTATTTGATAATATACTGCTATAAAATTTATAATCATTAACATTATATCTTATTTAGATTGAGAATAAAATAATAATGCATAACTATATATCCATTGAATAAAAACTCAATTTTACATATTTATTTATATTTAAAATATACAAACCATAACTAAGAATCTTCCCATCCAAGTTAACTTCAAAATATTAAAAATTTATTGTATCATTTATTAAGCATTGAGGGAAGATAATTTCGACTAATTTATTATTAATACCTTCAGAATAATTATCCAATTTAGATTAATACGTATATATATATGTGTATGATCAAATAATGAGTGTTCACTTAACTCACTTAATAATATATATGTCAACTAAGTAAAAAGCTTTTTCCGTTATAATTTATATTATGATTATTTTATATAATAAATATAATTTTTTTTGTGTTCTTTCATGTAATTTTTTTATTAAAGATAGGTCCAACAGCTGTTTGAGGGGTTCCTTTGCAACTATATATATATATATAATATATATATATATATATATATATATATATCTAATATATATATATTTCTATAATACATATATGTATATATATATATATATATATATATATAAAGACACTATCTCATTTCTGGTCGCTTCAATACTTTTTTGAGTGCGCCTGCGCCTATGCGCTATGCCGCGCCGGACCTAGTGCGCCTATATTTTTGGTCACATCAATGCGCCCTAGTCGCCGCGACGTTCGCCGGCCAGTGATGTTCGCTAAATTATTTGCAAAGTAAACTTTAGTGCGATAATAAAAGCACGGCTTTTATAAGGAAAAAAACACACTTTATTATTTTTGTAATAAAACACCGTAAACTCATATCTACACACGTCCTTTCCTCCTCCATGTCCTTGTGATCCATGTTTTTTCCTCCAGAGTTCAGCTCGATCGCTGCAAGATGTTGAAATCTCGGAGCCATAGTTGCCCGTAATTTATTTGTATTAAGAAAACTACTGAAACCAATATTATTATATAAATATATTTATATATTATCAATATATATATATATATAATTATATATATATATATATATATATTATATATTGTACAAAACGGTACATGTATAAAATTTATAAAGGATATATGTAAGTGCTACCAGATTTCTGGTGCACAGCTGTAAGAAAAGCTTGTACAAAAAAGTCCTGTTGCCGAAATAATGTTTCTTCTTCTTGTTGTAATATTACAGGTCACCGGACGTGACTCTTGTACCCTTGAGTGCCTTATTGGGAATTCAGTTAGTTTAGAAAATGTAGATCAGAGAGCGAACATCTTGACGCTCTCTCGGTCATAAAATGATATTGTAATGGTAATTAAATTGAAAGTATTTTAAAAACAATTAAATTTTGAACTGTGAAATATCTTAATGTGTGTTCATGAGATTATAATCCATAAAATAATTCATAAAGAAATAAATAAAGAACGTTTCACTATTCCAAAAACTATTTTTTATTTGCTATATCAAAGTGATCTTTAATAGGGCCAATTAAATATTATAAAGATCATTCTTTGTATATAGTTTTGGTGACCCCAGAGTGACTCGAACACCCAACCTTCTGATAAGTACCTGAGCGATCTGATGGCGAAGAGAGAGAAAACTACTTTGAAGTTAATAAAACAGAAAATTCTTTTATGACGGAAAGGAAATAGAATTAATTGTCGATGTATCTTTAAACTATGCGCGGCGTTTTTTGCCCTGAAAGTAGTGTGCAGAAGGTAATCAGCGATACCACAATAAAGGACACTTGGGTGTGAATAAAACCCTCCTGAGCATAAAAAATGAATTCGTGTTTCAGCACATGCATAAAAAAATAAACACAGTTTTGTCCGCACGTGCTCAAGCTGTCAAAAAAATTAAAACAGCTATTAGTTATAAGTCTGAATTACGTGTTTTTAAAGAATTTACTAACGAAGAAGTTTGAAGTCGTTCATGTTATACTCAAGTTACCTAATGCAAGAGGATACAAATACCTACTTACCTTAATTGACCGCTACAGTAAGTACTTGTTCGCTGTGCCTCTTAAAGAAATAAATTCGGGAGAAATATTGAATGCATTCATTCACGAGCTCTTCCCGTTCTGTGGAATTCCTCAGGTAATTATTTCGGATTTAGGTCCGAATTTCACTAGTCGCTTGTTTGAGGAAGTGTGTAGGGCTGTGGGAATGGAGCACCGGACTACGTGTAGCTCAAATCCTAGATGTAATGGCTCCTGGAGGTAAGTCATAGGAATTTGCTGGCTTGTCTGAGATGTATGTTGCAAGAACATGATTTAAGCCCCCTCATACTGGCTGAACCTCTTACCTATGGTGTTGTTCACTCTGAGACTCGCGCCGATAACAAAGAACGTCTCAGCCCCGCAAACTTGATGTTTGGCCAAAATATTAGCAATACCTAGTGGATTAGTTGATCCTGCTTCGGAGACGGCCCCAATAGAATATAATGCATATGTTAAAAAGCTAGCCGCCCTTTTAGCCCAGCCGCTGGCTCCACACACCAATTACAAAAATCGACACGTCTTTGTGTCCAAAGGGTTGCATGATACAAAATTTGTCGTAGTACGGCAGACACAGTTTAATGTCGGGAAATTAGCACCTCGCTATGTCGGCACTTTTAAAGTTATAAAAGTTAATAAACAGAACGTGCTTATCGAAAAAAATGGGAAGCCTCATTTAGAAAATTTAAGAAACGTTCGCATATATTATAACTTAGTAGATTAAGAAAGAGAAAATAACACTTAAAAAAAAAAAAATAAAAAAAAAAATGAATAAATAAAATAAAATACTAATCGTTTTCTTTCAGTGGTAAAAACGCCCTAAAGTCAGGTGTTACATTAAAAATGCTTAAACGAGTTGCCTCCAGCTAGGAGTGTATATTTTTAGGTGAAAATTATTGTTTAACCCTCTAACTTTAGTAGCCACTGTCTCCTCTGTGCGGGAATTTTAAAACATTGTCAAGAAGAGTGGGTCCATAAGACTTGTGAGATAACCATTATGTACCTGACTCGTTACATTTGTATAAAATTTATAAAGGAATATAGAAGTGCTAACCAGATTTCTGGTGCACAGCTGTAAGAAAAGCTTGTACAAAAGTCCTGTTGCGAAATAACTGTTTCTCTTTCTTGTTTGTATATTAATCAAGGTCACCGAGGTGACTCTTGTCACTCTTGGAGTGCCTATGGGAATTCAGTTAGTTAGAAAATGTAGATCAGAGTGCGAACATCTTGACGCTCTCTCGGTCATAAAATTGATATTGTAATGGTAATTAAATTGAAAGTATTTTAAAAACAATTAAATTTTGAACTGTGAAATATCTTAATGTGTGTTCATGTAAATAGTCATTAGACATAATTAATAAAGAAATAAATAAAGAACGTTTCACTATTCCAAAACTATTTTATTATTTGCTATATCAAAGTGATCTCTTGAATAGGGCCAATTAAACATTATAAGATATTCTTTGTCTATAATATATATATATCTTATATATATTATATATATATATATATATATATATATATAATATATATATATAAATATATATATATATATATATATGTTTTACACTGGTTTTTAGAATGATACAAGTTGCCAAGTCTTTATAAGTTCTAACTTTTAAGGGTAAAACAAATGCTTTGTTCCTGTTCATAGGCGGCGGCTATAGGCGCACAGAATTGGCTGTGCGCCTTTGCTTAAGTCCCCTTTTTTAAATTGTTGACCGCCTATGCGACTACGAATTGAATTAGTGCGCCATAGGCGCAAACTTGGTGGCGCAACGCCCCTCTGATCATATATATATAATATATAATATATAATTATATATATATATATATATATATATATATATATATATATATATATATATATATATATATAATATAAATTAATACAAAAGCATGTTGGCATCCGACAAGAGAGCAAAAAGGGCGGCCGCATAGAACTTGAAAACAGGTTTTTGTTTTACAAGTTCTCTGATATATAACTGCACCAAGAGATTTTAGTAAATCTATGTAAAATCTAGTTATCGTGTATCCTATAATAGTTTATACATTAGCGTATTTCCGATATTTTTTCAATAATTATGCAATATTTTTTTTATTAAAAAGTTGCTAATTAGGGAATTTCTTTTAAAGAAATAAAAATTTGAAATTCGTTGAGAACAAGAGTGGGGTTTTACAAGAAAAGGTTACTTTCGACAGTAAAGAGTCAAGAAAGAAATTTCACATATGCAAAATCTAATACTTTATAGTGTTTCCTATAATAAACTATACATTAGCGTATTTCCAATGTTTTTTCAATAATTATACAATATTTTTCTTAGTACAAGTTGCCAATTAAGGAATTTCTTTTAAAGAAATCAAAATTTGAAATTCGTTGAGAACAAGGGTGGGGCTTTACAAGAAAAGGTCCCAAGCGACAGTAAAGGGTCAAGAAAGAAATTTCACATATGCAAGATGTGATACTTTATAGATTTATAATTACGAGGAGCTATAAATATAATAAAATAAATTAATAAATATAAGAAAAGTTACATAATATAAATTTAACAAGCTCATAGCAATGTAGTTGCAAAATAAAATATTTATAATAGCTGGTTATTACAATTACCAAAAGATAAATACAATATCTGAAAATTATTCACTTTTATCCGAGAGTGCAGAGATGGAGTCGGATCCTTTTGGTTGGAACTGGAGTCAGGGCATAATTTTTTTATTGACGGACCCGCGTCGGAACTGGGTATTGCAATTTTTAAATGAAGGAAGAGGAATGAAAGCTGGGTAATTTTTAAAATAATGGAGCTAGATAGAACCGAAGTTCGAGCTGGTAAAAATATTTACCGGTAATTTTATATAGTTTCCAAATGTATCAGTTAAAGTAGTTTAATTGATTAATTGATTACTCTTACCGGTATACATTTATAATTAGTTATTAATTACCAATATTTATTGGTTATATTGATAAATTTAAAACAAACATATGAAACGTAAGTATTTATTATTGAGATTCAAAAAAACAAAAAAAACACAGTTCATATATAAAATTATTTAGTAACTAACTGGGAACATGCACGTTAACATTTTCTGAATAAACAAACTGAGTACACTTTAATATACTAAACAAAAGGAGCAAACTTAAAAAAAAATAAATAAACAAAATAAGCTAACGGGAAAATCTATATAAACAATAGGTAAAATGCTTACTTGCTAGTTACAAAAAAATATCTTAAAAGAAAAACGATTTACTTATTTATTTAAGACATTAAACTTTCGCGACATTTGGAGTTACATAGATTTTAATTTTTCTTGCATTTGTCCGAATTGCATTTTCACATTCTTGCATATTGTTAATACCCCTAACCAAAAGAGACAAGGATTTTCTAAAACATTCTCGAAAATATGCAATCAAATATGGAACGTTATTTAATGAAATAAATTGTTCGTCACAAATTGTGAACTGAATTTTGCTATACAATTGTAGCAATCGCACTACCTTCGTCCCTCTGATAAAATTCGTTATTTTAAACTTGCAATATTAACACTAACATATTTCGTAGGTAGTTTCTTGCAATATCAACGTCCCTTACTCGTAACTATCCAGAGTTTTCAACTTTACAGGAGGAAATTAACGATTTAAAACCTTCCTAGAAACTTGCTCGTTTCTTTTAACAGCTTCTTGTTTCTTCATAATGGAAGATATAGCTGACGGAACTACAGTACTCCATATAGATGTTATTTTGAAGGTGTGCTGTTACTTTCCAAATCTGTACCGTCTACAGCTTGTTGTTGGTATTTTCTAAAGTATCCTAATCGTTACCTGTTTAAATTAATGCCTGAAAGTCATTAGTTCTAACATTTTCTAGAGATCATTGGGAAGAGATGTTTTTATGCCTAATTTTGCAGGTGAGCCAATGTTTCGTATCGGCTACACTTAATATCCTATTGAATGACTTATTTTTCATCATCTCTACGAAGCGCAATCCCTCAGATCATTTATGGCACCTTACCAAGAGTTAAGCATGCTTTTCGTCTTGATATACATTCTCGACAAAACTTTCAGACAGGCTATATCTAGGTTTACCACACACGATCTTTAGATCTGGACAAATTGAACACGCTTTTTACATTATCAGTTTTGCAAAATTATGGCCGTTGTCACTCTGCAACACACTAGGGCAGAGAGGTTCCCAACTGTGGTGCAGCGAACAGTGGGAAAGGGTGTCGCAAAATTTTTAATTATTTTTTCAAAGGCTTGGTGTCATAATTAACACCAAACATTTTAAACTAGTATTTATTGTATAATTATTTAACAACTTCAGCAGAACTGAAATAATTATGTTAAGAGGTTTTAAAAGATTGCTAAATTCAAACAAAGTTTATAGCAATAGTCTTACACACTGGTATTTATAAATAATTAACTATGAATACGCTTCCACTTGTTGCTGCAACGAAATACAAGAAAATCATACCACTTATTTCTGAAAATCATGAAGCACTGGCAAAAAAAAAATTAAACATTTTTCAAACTTGAGCAGTGTGCACAGAAGACTTTGCTTGGTTGATTAACCTCATGTACGGTATCTGTATCAAACCCTATTACGTTCTACCTCTACTCTCCTAAGAGAAATTACATACGTAATGATGGCACTCTGAAATTAAAACATAATGAAGTACCTCTTGCCAAATTGCGGATAGATATCAACAATGAATATCCTCATGCTGCAAAAATAATAATTAAGCCTCTTGTGATGGTATTACAGTTTTCTACATCTTATCAGTGTGGAATCAGATTTTCCACGATCACAAACATAAAAACACACAATAAAAGGGGTTATAAATGGTTGGCGAGAGTATGTTTGAGCAATATTGCAGTTAATACTAAGAACATCTACGAATCGCATCAAGTCCCAAATATATCATTAAAAATTTAAATGAACATGTTAATTTTTTTTATTTATGTATATTTTCAAAGTTATCTAAATTTCCTGTATTACAGTATTTTGCAGTACTTGTAGCTGAATTGTCTCTTTATTTAATTTTAATCATTTTACATGGTTTCTTTAACTTTAACATTTTATATTTTGAGTGCTGATCAATCTTGGAACAAGTTCAATTCACATACTATAAATATCGACAATTAAAACAGTACACTAGAGGCTAGGAACATTGTAAAAATGTCATTAAACACTATAACTTCCTCGGCACGTGTACTTTTTTTTTTTTTATTGCCAGGATTTGCACAAATTTTGTTTCATAATCTTGATACACAAATATAAATTTATGTCGCGTTCAAATGAAACTCAAGACCCTCACCTAACCCCTTCAGTCTATTAATCCAATTTCATAGCATTTTAAATCTGGCGGCCACACAGAGCCGATAACAGGCAACTACCTTATGCGTAACGACGTATAGTAGTGAGACAATGGTCTGGATTTGGCTGAGATTGCATATCCATTAAAACTACTTGGCATCTTTAATTTATTTCTTGAAACACCAATGGAAAACTGGGTTCTTTTTTGAGAACCCTGAATTTCAATCTTTTCTGGCAACTTTCACATAAATTTAAATAAATCATCACTTCCTCGATTGTAATATTTTTGTACTTCTTCTGCAATTCTTTTAAAGTCCTGTTTTCGTCGCCATGACCTATCGTTTTATGTGTGCTTTATGAATCAAAGTAAAAAGTTCTTCCTGTGAACGTAAAATCCTAATGCCGGAATTTTTCATGTCACAGGATAAAAAGTTTGTCAACATCACTATTCTCATGACATCATATCGTTTAATCCTGATAATCCTCCGGTTTTTACCACTAAGTTTTGGACTTACCCTTCATCACTTTCTTAATAACAAATCACTATTATTTCTTAGTAAGAAACTGCTGTTTTTCTTTATTCTTCATATACTTGCCAACTCAGAAATAAGTCATCGCATACACTCAGGAAATCAGAACATTGATAATGCTGCAATATATATATATATATATTCTATCTATATATATATATATAGTATTATATAAATATAATATATATATATAATATATATATATATTTATATTATTATATATATATATATATAATTAATATACTTATATATATATATATATATATATTATATATATATATATATATTATATATATATATATATTCAAATGGCAAACATATAGTAACTGCTTCCTTGCCAGGTATAATAAATATCTATAAAAAAAGGTTAACTTATACTGTGATACTTATCTTATACCTTATGATCTTTCGTTCCTAATTAGAGATTGTTAACCTGCCAGTATTAACTTGCAA
>JABUQX010023858.1:12500-15000 GCA_015478945.1 Trachelipus rathkii | reverse complement strand
TTCAGCCAATACCTTCCTCATAGCGTCCAACACACTCCTTTTTATTTTTTCCAGTAAGTAACAACAGTTTATTTATACTAAAAGGAAATAAATTAAAAGCTTTACATTAATGGACTACGGTGACTAACGCGTGAGGTGAAGTCCAAAGAGTTTAAATGGGGAGATTAGGTTTAACTTTTTTCTTCTCAAGCATCTGAAATTTTGATTTATAGCGTCTTCCTTCTGTAAAGCTTTCAGTTTTTGCCATAATCTTCACCCTTCGCTCTTTTAATAAAAACATAACCTAATTTGGAGAGTAGGTTCACAACCTTTTTATCTCTTCTTTTCTTGGTTCTGTTTGACTCTGAGATGTTCTTTCATATCTTCCTATGGCAGCTCTTACATTTGTCCACATTTTTTAGTAATATGAACTTTATGAATACTTTCATGAGATCTTATACGCATTGTGCCTGTTCTTGAGAAATAGACTAATGTTCCTTTCCCCCAGATTCTTCACTAATTGTTAATTATAGAAAACCCTCCTTCACTGTCGCATTTCCATGCGCAAATATCAGTCCTAATTTAAATAATTTGCCACAATTCCACATAACATGATTCCCAGGTACTATAGAAGAAGAAAAAACTAATCAGTCTCTTAGAAAGACAATCATCATCCAAAAATATTTTGAATTTTAATTCAAGGGTAAACTGAGCTTCACTGCAAAGTAGCGTGTATTGTGCTTTTTGCTTTCTAGAAATAAGGGAGCAGGTCCATAGTTAATCAATATTTACATTTCATCTGCCCCCCATTTTTAAAATTTGAAGCTACCGCACTACCTGGCAAACATTAATTAAATGTTATCCGCCTATTTATCTTAAACAAGAAAAATCCTTTTATCAATCCACACTCTCTCACTCTCACACTCTCACACTCTCACTCATCTTTAATGCAAAAAGATGAAATGATTGATAAACTGGTTTTGGTTGTTATTAATAGAACACTCAGAGTCATTTACAATCGGTTGAGTATGAATTAGAAGTTGATGGAATGGCATAATTTTCAGTCCCCACTTTCACTAATATTTGTATTTATTAGAACAATGTAACGAAAAAGTTTTTCATTGATGGTTGGTCCTGCTTGAGTTTTGATTAAATTCAAATGAGTTTCCATTCTTGAATGTGAAACTCGCTTGGCGCCTCATGTTAGATAGATCAAAAGTTCTTTTTACATACTTTCCAGTATGCCTTGGAACTATCAGGTCCTTTACCCAACCACATGATAAACGTGGGTTCAGTTGGACGTCCAACCACTGGTCGTTAAAGTTAAGTTTTTTTTTGTTTGAAATTCATTTTATAAATATAATAATAAATTACTTTAACTGCCAAACCAAAATCAACTTTCAAACCAAAAAAAAAAAAACTAAAAGTATAAATCCCTAAAAAGAAAAAGATATCAACAGATTAAGTCATAGTCATACAGCCTAAAACACATCCATACACCACACCTTCATTCAGAAAGGATGAATTTGGACAACCTCTAAGAACTAGAAAAGAAAGGAAAAGTAGGTCATATTGTGAACTAAAATAAAAAGAAAACAGGATAGACGTATATTTAATGGAATGTCATTACCTCGTCCAACCCTTTTCATTACACTTATCAAAGTACATCTCTTATTCGCCATTATACAGTCAGGAAAAAAAATATATCAAAATAATGCAACTTGTCCATTTCATTGTAATTGGTGTTTTTGAAATTTAAAAATTTCCCTGCCTTTTTTGGAATTTCATGGATTTTCCCTGACTTTCAGCATATCTTAAACCGTTTCCCTGACTTTCCCTGACCAATTTTTTTTCCTGACTTTTCAGTAACCTTCCCTGACTTTCCAGAAAGTGTGAACCTATATATGAATATATAATATACGATAAAATTGAAGCTTTTATTCAGAAAAAAAATCGAAAGCATAGATAAACAACAAACAACTCAAAATAAGAAAAATGTAAGGAAAATAGAGAATAAACTTGTACTAATAAGATGAAATGATAACGTTTATCGTGGCCAGCAGGTCTCAAAGGGGCCTCAAGGGGCTCAGGGACTCTGTGACGTATTGACTTATCAACTAAAGTGAAAATGAACGAAAATTTTAGAAAGACTTCGGAAATCGAGCAAATGGAGGTGACCAGGTTTTGAAGAACTACCACTTACTTCTATCGTCCAAAAATCTTGCATCCCACCTTCGATTATACAGAATTGAATCATACAGTCATTTAGTCAGCTTATACAGAGGAAAATAAAGCAAGAAATATAATAAATACATTTTTTTCAAAAATTTAGTATGAAACAACGGATATTTCCCCAAACAGAACAGTTTTCAATTTGTGTAAGGTACGCGATGGTGGTGATGGGATGATCTCCTTTTACTTTGAGAGGATTTTTTCATTTGTTCCGGTTTATATATCTCAGGGAAAGCATTGGCAATGTTAATTTTTTGGAGAGACCGGCCTATCTTGGTTTAAACTCGAA
>JABUQX010023858.1:5000-7500 GCA_015478945.1 Trachelipus rathkii | reverse complement strand
GAATGGTGTGAAGAAGGGTGTAAATGAGAGAATAAATGAGTGTATTAAGATGTTTTGGTCATATGAAAAGGACGGATGATAGTTTGTTGGCTAAATGGATGTATAGTGGTGCATACTGGAAATCTGAAGAAAAAATGGATTGTCAGTAAGTAAAGGAATGTCTGAAGGTAAAGAATTTTGAGTTGGAAGAGGCAAGAAGAAAAGTTCATAATATGAGTGAATAGCGTGGTTTATGGTGAGTGGGTATGGGCTTGGCCCAAGGGATAACGCTACATTGAAGAGACACCAAGATGTAAGTCTGTTAAGGCATTGTGAAACCCTAGGATGGATTATTGGCACAACAATAGAGCAAAAGTATCACGAGGTAAAAAAAAAAGACCCCAAGTTCAACTCTTTGTCAGGATCCTAGGTACCAATTACCTAAATTTGTTCTCCCTCCTTGAATAGACCAATGACAGTGACCTGCGCTTCCAAAAAAACACTGTTTTTGCATGCAAAAAATTGATGCTCAAAAACAAAGCTTCAAGATTTAAACTAAGGAAGGCCAATTTTCCATCACAAAATGTTTCTGCTCAAAATTTGAACTGTAAACATTTCTCAAATTCAATTTAGGAAATAAACAATAATAATAAAAATATAACTCATAATAATTAATAAATATGAATAAAAAATTATGACGCTGTAATAATAAAATAATAATAATAATAATAATATATAAATAATAATAATATAATAATAATTTTATAATATAATTTCAATAATTTTCTGAATAATCAAAATAATTTTATAACTCATGGAAAATCATACTATATGTGAAAAAAAAAAACCATCATATATTTAAAGGTGTCTTTATTTTAAATGATTAATATAGAAAATGGTTTTATCCAATAAAAACAAAGTGAAAAGGGACAAGAGTTCATTTTGAGAAAAACCTTTAATAATAATAGTAGTAAGGCACATCACAAATAAATATTATATATTATATTATATAATATATATATATATATATATATATATATATATATTATATATATATAATATATAATATATATATATATATATATATATATCTATATATATATATATATATATATATATATATATATATATATATATATAATATATTATATATAAACATAATTTTGAAACATTAGCATTAATTCATTTGAACATCTTAGTATTTTCCTTTCTCAGAATTCTGGGGTGAGGTGCAAACATAATCCAGAAACAGAAAAGTACAGTAAGGCAGCACATTCACTTAAGTTGAAAGGCCTGTCCCCAGTAAAAAAAAAAAAAACTATGCGCTTCAATAAGACTGAGACGGACCCTGCACTGTGGTAATTGGTCAAAGTAGGGTCATTCTGGCAGCCCAACACCCTCAGACCTACCTTGTCATTCGCCACTCCTAATTAAGCAGTTTCTTCTTGACGTTGCAACTCACATTCCTTTATTGACTCAAGTCACCCTTTTCTCAGGATCGTCCATACGCGACACCTTCATCCCCACTTTCATACATCAAATTAATCAACGTTATCACCCTGAGTGGCCTTTGCCATATGTACCAATTCACCCATCTTAAGATAGCGCCTAGTGTCTGGTAAGTTCTTCATTACCCCTGTTCACAACAACAAGTTTTTTAACCTCTTTCAATTTTCTTTTTATAAATTCTGGAATGCACATGAGAACTAACAAGTTCCCTCTATAGTATTGTCCATCCAGCTGCAATCAGTATTGTTCTTAGATCTATACTCTTATTCCAGACCATAGTTTCAACTACTATACATAAACATGTAACTACAGTACCCTCATGCCAAAAACTCTACACACTCAAACTTTAGCCCCTTTGTTCACACAGGATGTAATTGCACGCATCTAGCCTTCTACCATTCACGACTTTCCTATTACACTCTGCCTCATCCATTTAAACTCGACAACTGTTTTTCCAATTGCTCACCATCAAACATGATTTCACAATCACATTTACTCTTATCTACATTTACTTCAAACCTACCATTTAACACAGTCTCTGGCCCGAAACCCCCTCTGAAGTATCTTTCAAGATTTGCCACAGGGATATAAACGATGAACAAAAAAATGCAGGCAGAATACAATAAGGCCAGCACTCCACTCTCTCTTCATATCCATCAGCCTAACACCTTCCCCTGAACCTCTAATTCTTTCATTCAAAATACAATGTAAATAGCAAGGAGATATTAGTAATTCCCTACCGTCACTTAGTATTAAATTAAATTATTCAATTTGCAATTGGCACTCAGTTTACTTCTTCATGTATGTTTCACTATCAGCCATACATACTATTTGGTTCGCATTCAGAACCAGAACTGACCCAACACTTGTCCACAGAGCTTCTCAATTAATCCTATCATACACTTGCTGCAAGTCCATAAAACCTTAACATTTATTCTTCTTCTCTCATTTTCTCAAGCTGTTTCAATGTGAAGATTTGATCCACACATCCTGTACCTTACCATTTCTAAAT
>JABUQX010023857.1:17500-20121 GCA_015478945.1 Trachelipus rathkii | reverse complement strand
TCCCTCCCCTCATTCCTCCTCCTCCAGCCGCATCTCTTTTATATCTCATTCCCATCCATCCACCTCCTCTTGGTCTCCCCCTTCCTCTTCTTCCTATCCCCTCCCCCAAACTCATTCATAACCACTCTCTGTTCCTCCATATTCTCACTAGATGCCCATACCATATCTTAACATTCCTTCTCGCTCTTATTGTATCCCACCAACCCATCCTCCAATTCACAACTCTCCCTCACCACCCTATTTCTAATCCTCTCCCTTCTGCTAACCCCACAAACCGCTCTCAACCCCTTCCATTCAAATACTTCCAATTTCCTTCCTGGACCTGTGCGGCCGGCATTCAACCCCCACGTTCAACTCCCCTATAATTACATACACCACCGCTGGTACACAAATTTTTTCAAACATACTTATCTTAACTTTCTGTGATAAATCCCCCCCTCTCCATAATTCTCTCAGACCACTCAAAGCTCTCATTCCTTCTCCTACTCTATGTTCTCTCTCCTCCTTCATCCCTCCCCCCTTACCCAAATCCATCCCTAAATTTCTAAAAATCTTTACTTCTTCCAATACTACACCCCCTACTCTAACCTCTACCCCCTCCCCCTCCTCTCTTTCCTCCTCCTCAAACACTAACCACTTTACATCTTACCTTGGATTCTATTTTAAAAGCCCCTTTGTCACCACCATTCTCTCAAAAAAACTCACACCAACAACTCACCAAAAATACCTCACCGCCTTCCGCCCAGTTCTTCGCCCACATAATTATCTTTTAATAGGGCCTAAGGTTATCGTCCTGCAAAACAGTAACTCATGTATCCTCTTCCTTCTCAATCATTCCCATTCATTACAATTCCACCCCCCTCCCTCCACCACCTCATTCAATTCCTCTGCAACAACCATCTCCATAAACAAACATGAATCAGCCACGGCACATACACACCCACTGCCTCAATCTCCTTACAAACACTCACCAACCCCCAAACATCTCACTCCCCCCTCCTAACACTCTCACACACATTTTACTATTCCTATAAAAGGCCCTACTAAAACCTTTACCTAATTTACCCCCCACTCCATTTTCCTCCCGGACCCTACCGCAAGGCACCCCGGTTCACTCTATCATATGCTTTCTCTAAATCTAAAAAACACCCATACACTTTCCCTTTCCTCTCTATACTTTTCTCCACAAGCATCTTTAGTGTAAACACTTGGTCCACACACCCTCTTCCCCCCCTAAATCCTCCTTGTTCTTCCCCCATTCTCCCCTCCGTTAAACCTCTCACTCTCTCAATCAGTATTCTTCCCCATACACTTTCCTTACCATCCACTTAAAGACATATACCTCTTATAATTCCCACATCCATCTATCCCCCTTCCCCTTATACAGGGGAACCAAACAACTATCCTCCCAATCCTGTGGTACCTCACCATTCCTCCAACATATATTATATAACCTATACAGCCATTCCTCCACCCCTATTCCTCCTTTCTGCAACATTTCCATTCTCACCCCATCCAGACCTGCGGACTTCCCTTTTTTTCCTTATTTCAAGCCCTTAATAATTTTCCTCCATCTTTGTATTTCATCCTCCCACCCTCCCTCCCCAATTCACTCCCCACCCTCCCCTCTTGCCATCTTCCTCCCCCCCCCCTCCAACTTTATTAAAATAATCCACTAAAATACTTCCCCCCCCTTTCCCTCACCTATCCTCTCTCTTCCACTCCCCATCTCCTCCTATCCTCTCCCAACCTCCTTCTTCTTCCCTTTTTTATTACTTCTTTTCCAGAACATTTTGCTCCCCGATCAAAAATTTCCGTCACTTTTCTACACCACTCATCTTTTGCTCTTCTCTTTCTATCCCTTCCAACCGCCCTCTTGCTTCCACTTCTAACCCTTATTCCTCCCAGTTTTCCTCTCTCCTACTTCCCAACCACTTCACATAAGCCTCCTTTTTCCTTTTCACCACCTCCTTACACCTCCTCCACTCCACCATCACTCCCTTCACTTCTGCTTGCACCCACCAACCCACCCTTTTTACTCCACATACCTTTTGCCTCTTCACATACTGCCTCTTTAAATCTCATCCACTCCCCTCCACTCCCCAAATTCCCATCCCTCTCACGTCTCTCCACCTTTCCCCTCCAAACCTCTCCTAAACTCCCTCTTACACACTTTGTCTCTTTCAATTTTTCCACCCTCCTTTATCACTTTCTACTCTCCTCTTTCTCCCTCCCTTTAACATCACCCTCCTCCACACCCTTATTCCTAGAGCACAAGCAACACCCAAATAAGTGAATCCCCGATATCCCCCCTCCGCCCCTCTAAATACATTTACATATCTAGTAATCTGCCTCTATCCTCTCTATTTAACACACATAATCCAGTACCGCCCTCCCCCCCGTTATCTCACTCTTCAATGTATACTTATGATTTCACTTTTTTTAAACCAAGTATTCCCCACTATCATTCTCCTTTCAACACACAACTCTAACAGACTTTCTCCATTAACATCCTCTCCCCTACCCCAAATGGTCCTAATTATTCTTCCCACCCCATCCCTTCCCACTCCTGCATTCAAATCTCCCAATAGACAAATTTTATCATTACCCCAAAACTTTCC
>JABUQX010023857.1:5000-15000 GCA_015478945.1 Trachelipus rathkii | reverse complement strand
AGGGGGAGGAGGAATTATGTTGTAAGTGTTGTAATAGAATTGAGCTGGTGAAGAAGGGGGGGATTTTAGTCTTTGTCGGGGGGGGGATTGGAGAGGAATTTGGTGACAAGGGTGGGTTGGATTACGGGTTTCTATAGAAATTGAGTTCTCCCCCACCATCTCCAGCGGTGTGGAGATGGGGAGGATGGAAGTTTCGTCGTGTAAATGTTGGATTGGGGTGGTTTTTGTGCAACCTGTGATAATTCTGAGGGCTGTATTTTGAGAGATTTGTAATTTATTTGTGTTCGATTTTGAGAGTGCTGGGAACCATGCTGGTGTGGCATAGTTTAGATTTGTTCTAAGGAGTTGTTTATAAGTAGTGGTGAGTGTGTGTTTCCTGTCGCTGAAGTTGTGTTGAGAAAGGGTGTTTAGTTTTCGTTGGGTTGAGGAAGTGATTTGGTCGATGTGGGGGTGAGAAACGTTGCATGTGAGTGTCATAGGTAAGTCCTAGTATTTTTTGGGGTTTTGTTAATGGAAGGAGGTTGTTGTTCAGGGTGATTATAGGATGGAGGGAGGATTGGTGACGGTCAGTAGTTAAAAGGGTGATGGAGGATTTAAGGGGGGATGCTGTCATTCTGTTGGAGATTAACCAATTTTCTAATAGATGTAAATATTCTTGGGTATGTTGTGTGGCTATGTTTACGTCTGGGTGTTGGGAAATAAGACTGATGTCGTCTGCGTAAGTAATAAGTTTGTTGGATTGGTGGGTTGGGGTAGGTAGATCTGCTGTGAAAAAGTTGAATAAAAATGGAGAGAGAATGGCGCCCTGTGGGACGCCATTTTGTAATTTGATAGAATGGGAGAGGATGCTTTTGTATAAGAGCTTAGCAAAAAGATCTGTGGGAAGGGGATTGGTTGAAGCCATTAATGATGTGTTGTGTGAGGGAGGTGAGGGCTGTGGTTGTAGAGTGGTTGCTTTTGAATCCGTGTTGGAAATCTGGGAGAGTAATGGGGTGGGAAATTTTGTTTAATATTAATTTCTCTAGTAGTTTACTAAAATGGAGCAAAGCAGAGAAATTGGGCGATAGGAGAGGGAGTTAGGGTCTTTTTTTGGTTTGAGTTTTGGGATTATGAATGCTTGTTTCCAGATTGGGGGTATGTAGTTAAGTTGCCAAGATTTGTTGAAGATTTCTGTGATTAGGAGGATTGCTTTTTCTCCGAGGTGTTTTATGTGCAGGTTGGATATTGAGTCTGGACCTTGTTGCTGTTGAATTTTTTGAGGGTTTTAAATGGCTTCTAATATCATTTGTTTGGTGAATGCGGGGTGGAGGCGTGTGCTCTTATTGGAGTTTTCTGAGTTGTGTTTTTTTATTTCCCTATTATCGGGGTGGGGTTGGTTTCCGAGAGTATGTTAGCATAATGTTTAGCAAGACTGTGTGATTGTTGTTTTGGAGAAGGAGGGAGTTATTGGGTAAAGATGTGGATTCGTGAAATAGTGGGGATTGTTTTGAGAGTTGTTTAATTTTTTGATGACTTGCCAGGTTTTCTTATTGTCTATGCGCGAGATATTATGTTGTAAGTATTCTGAAAACTTATTGGTAGTGTTGGTGGTTATGAGGTTGGAGATTTGGGTGTTTAGGTTTGTTATTTGGTTACAAATGTGTGGGGTGTGTGGATTGAGTTTTTGGAGGGATGTTCTTTGTTAATGAGTGGCGTTGACTCCGATTAAGATTCCAGGGTTAAAAACTCCAGGGTCATCACTGTTACGTTTGAAGTAACTTAAGAAGAAGGCTTGGATGATAAAAAACCAACGTTCAGGGTCAGAATCTATATTAACAGAATAATATCACAATTACCACTACTATTGAAAACACAATTAACACATAATAATAATAATCCATAATAATATAATAATAATAATAATAATAAAAATAATAAATAATAATAAATTAGAATAATAATAATAATAATAATAATAATAATAATAATAATAATAATAATAATAATAATAATAATAATAATAATATGATTACAATATGAAATGTAAAAGTTACGCATAAAAAATCCGTTCTCTATTAATAATTAACATTTTCTATCAAGGGGAGACTATTATATAATATTAATAATTTTGTGCGTAGGTTCTCTTATATGAACCAATAATATATAAAAAAAAGTTACTTAAATCTAAATAAATGTAATGCATAATAAAGAGTATAATTCACCGAATATTTTTCACTAAATATCAAAACGCAGCAGAACACAAGATCGAACAGTGGCACGAAATCAAATATGGTATACGAGAATTAGGTTTAGAAAATAACGCACGAATAACTCACCTTGTTTACGTTCGAGAAATACTTGTGTATTAGATTTGCACGGCCAAAACACATTCAAAATAGTCAGCGATGCTCACTAAACAATTGTAAAATGATTTGGCAAATTATCTTTGGAAGTTTAAGAAGAGAGATTCCAAATCCTTTGCGAGGGGAAGATGGCGGAGTCGTTCTAGCAAAGAAAACGAGATTTTGATCACGTGAGAGGTCGATCCGCAATATTCAAATGGAAGAAGAAGAAAACAGAAGGTGACATGGCTCCCCTCCGAACAACGGAGTGTCGAGAGGAATCAAGGTGAAAATCGGACAACCGGGCGTAGTGTTCGTCCATAACGCGATGTGGAACGAGGTTGACAAGATGGTAAGGTTTGAGTTCGAATAGGTTCCGGAGTCGGAGGAGGAATCGGTATTGGAGCAGGAGGCGGAGATGTCTGCATTGGAGCAGGAGGCGGAGATATCGTAGCGTGGGGCGCTGAAGTAGCTGGCGAAGGAGTGACAATACTTGAAGGAGTTGGCAGAGGTTCAGGTGGAGAACAAGTTGATGTAAAGGCAAAATGCATAAAGTTCGGATTATCTTGGCGAGGTAGAGGTAGCAGGGAACAGCGTTGCAGGGAAGTGCGAGAAAGAGTGGTGGAAGAAGCGGGATCATGGTCGAAATAAGCCGGTTTGATCCTATCCACTGAGATATTTTCCACTTTGCTCCCCTTCTGTAAGGTGAAGTACTTTCGGTAGCGTTTTAATACGAGGAAGGGTCCGTCATAGCGGGCTTGCAACGGACTACGGTGTGAGTCGTGCCGAATTAATACATGAGAGCATGTGTCCAAATCCGCAGGCATGTAGGTTGGACGAGGGGAATGACGTGGCAAAGATGGTTTCCATGCCTCGGTACACTGACGAAGGCGGGCCAGGAAGGTGTGCTGGTTCGTAGTTTTTGGAGAAGGAAGGATAAACTCACCAGGTATTCGTATGGTAGAGCCGTAGACGAGCTCAGCAGTCGAGCATTTGAGGTCTTCTTTGTATGAAGTTCTGATACCGAGGAGGACAAGAGGAAGAGTTTCGGACCAATTGTCCGGTGCTCCGTGGGCCATAAGAGAAGCCTTTAGCTGCCGGCAGGGGCGTAACTAACGGCCCCGCAGACCCCGCGGTGCGGGGGGGCCCACGCAGGTAAAGGGGCCCATAATTGCGAAGAGCAAGCAAATGAAATAATAAATGAAATATAAAAAAATACATAATTTACAATATATATATATATATATATATATATATATATATATATATACTAATATATATAAAATATATATATATATAGTTATATATAATATACTATATTATTATCTTATATATATATATTATATATATATATATATATATATATTATATATATATATAAAAAGATGCTTATCTCACCCGACTATACAAGCCCTGAAAATTTGATGTTGATCGTACAAGTATAAAAAAAAATATCCCCAACATTTCACTTTTTCAAATATTTGAATTGAAAAAGTGAAAAATTGATATATTTTTTTCTATCTCATCCGATCAACATCAATTTTCAGGGCTTGTATAGTCGAGGCGAGATACATCTTTTTTACTTAGATAATTGTTTTGTATACTCAAAAGAAAATATTTTAAAAATTAAAAAAAAAAAACATTTATTTTGAAAATTTGTTCCAAGAACAAATCCAAAACTATTGCATATACAAAGAAATTATGTAAGTAAAATATGTGCCTCTCCCCCGACTACATATGCCCTGAAAATCCATCCACTTTGCCAAAACAGGAAAAAAATATATCGCCAATTTTCATTTCAAAATCTATATACAAAAAAAGTGGGGTTTGGAAATTGGACAACGCCTGACACAAAACTCAAAAAATAATTGAAAAAATCTCTTTGACATTGTAGCGTAATGGACCTATCTATGAATATTTCAAGTTTGAAGTCATTTCGAAAAAAAAATTTGGAAGTTGATACGAAAAATGTCAAAAACATGGATTTTGAAAAATTGAAAATTCTGAAAGATGACGTACAGTCACAAGAAAAACATCCGAAAACAACGTTTTAGAGGGCAAAAAAGCTACAGCTTGGTGTTTATAGGGGTCAAAATTGGCATGAAAAATGTTCCGCTATTTTATTGTACCATTTTTAGGGGGCTGAAAATATTGGGGCTTGCCCTTAAGAAATAGTTGTCACCTCCCGCTGAGAAAAAATTTGTGGTTTTTATAACAATAACAGAGGAAACAGTACCGAAACCTTTGAAAACAATAATTAAGGTATTAGATAACAAAAAAAACATTAAATTAGAAAAAGCAGAGGTCAAGGCTATGATGGAGGAGCAAAATATGCGAGGGAAAATATGTCAGCGACTTCAGGCTCGTATATAGAAAATTGTTTCAAATGCAGAATACATTCATTGTGCAGCTCATAATTTAAATTTAATTCTTAAGGATTCTGTAAAAGATATAATGGCTCTTCAAAAATTTTATGACAAACTGGAAAAAAAGTATATGTGTATTTCAGTTCTAGTACAGCTCGGTGGCAAGGAATTAACAGCCTGTCCAAATAAACGGAATGCATCACAAAAACCACTAAAAAATTGTGTCCAACTAGGTGGTCATCCAAGTATGATTTCTTACTTGCAATAAAAAAAAACAATTTCAAAAGTATTTTGCAGTTCTTATTCTCAAGTAATATTTATGAGTAAGAAGTCAAGTGAAAGAAACGAAACCCTTGGTCTCAGGAGCAGTTAGAAAATTTTGAGTTTATTCTCAGTCTTGTGTTTCAAAGTAAAGTATTGGAAAGCATCAATGTTGTCTCAAAAATATTGCAAAGTCCAAATACAGATCTTCAGAAAGCAACTTACCTATTGGGACAAGCAAAATCAAACTTATGTGAGCTAAGACACAAATTTGAAGATGTAGTGAGAGAAACTACGGAGTTAGCACATCATTGGAACATTGAAGCAAAAATTACTTCCAGACGTCAAATACAGATTAAAAAGTTTTTTGATGAGCTTTCATCTTATGAAAGAATTGAAGACCCATTGAAAGCCTTTAGAATAAGGGTTTTCAATAAATCTCTTGATTTATTAAATGAACAGATAACTACTCGTTTCATTAGCATGGGAACAATGTTAATGAGTTATCTTGCTCCTGCAGCAATAGCAGAGCTACGAAATGAAAAGTTGCAAGAAAAGGCTACAAAACTGGTAGAAAAATATACGACTTAGATTTATCTTTCGGTTTATGAACAATTAATCACCTTCAAAGCATTAATGACTACAGAAGTGAAAATGAAAAATATGAAATCTCTGCGATTTAGCAAACTTTTTTTTTTCCTCATTGAACAACGTTTCCATCGCAATGTGATCTTAAAAGACGTTAAACAGCAGTTCAGTTGTATTTGACGTTACCAGTAACATCTGCGCCAAACAGCTGAAGGTCGTTTTCAAAGCCTCAAGTAATAAAAACTTCTTTTTAAGGAACAAATATACACAAACAAGGCTAAGTGTATTGGCTTTATTAACATTGAAAATGGAACATGTCGTACTCTTGATCTGAAAGAAGTGGTTAATAAATTCATGGCAATGAGCCCAAAAACGTTTTGGTAAACTATAAAGCATTCATCCTTTCGAATATTTTGACAAGCCAAGAACAGATATTCACGAATTTTGGTAAGTTAACATTCTTATTCTATGTTTCTTGTATCTATGTGTCTATTCTATATCATTCTATCTGTGTATCTATATTTATCTTCTTGTATCTACATGCATATTATATATATATATATATAATATAATATATTATATATATATAGTTATATATATAGTATATATATATATATATATATATATATATATATAATATATATATATTATATATATAATATATATTCAATAACTAGATTGATACTTATTTTTTGGAGGAGGGGAGGGGAAATTAGATATTTAAGTAATATTTAAGTAATAATACATTTGGAAGCAGAATGTAAAAAGATGTTTTTGAGAATTGAATTAAATTTTTTTGTACAAAAAAGTGAAAAGTCTTTAATACATGTTTTTTCCCTTTTAAAGAACATTTATACTCATTTTTACATACTCTTTCCAAAAAATGTCATTACTTTTTTATGCAAATATCTAATTTCTCCAATAAAAAGTATATATTTTTGACCAGTATATTAACATTTATATAATATATATATATATATATATATATATATATATATGATTATTATATATATATATATATATATATTATATATATATTTATATATATATATATTATATATATATATATATATACTTATATATAATATATATTATATATATATATATATATATATTGTATGATGGTCCAAGAGGCCCCATTTCCACTTTGGCGGAGGGGCCCTATGACTCTTAGTTACGCCACTGGCTGCCGGTGAAACCTCTCTATGAGGCCCTGAGCTTGCGGATGATAGCTGCAAGAGCGAAGGCGCTTGGAGCCGATTAAAGTCATAATGTCCTTCCAAAGGTGAGACTCAAACTGCCTACCCTGGTCAGTGGACACGGTCGAAGGTGTGCCAAATCTGGCTATCCAGTTGTACAGGAATGCCTGAGCAATTGTCTCGCTGGAAGTATCTCGCAAGGGAATGGCTTCTACCCATCGAGTGTATCGGTCTATGCAAGTTAAAATATGTGTGAAACCATTTGAGGGTGGTAACGGGCCGACTATATCAATATGCACCTGGTCAAAGCGCTCACCAGGAGGAAGAAACTGCTGAAGAGGAGCGATCGTGTGCCTGTGCACTTTGGATTTTTGGCAGTTGAGACACTGCGTTGTCCACAGTTTAACATCCTTTAGTAGGGACGGCCAGACGAAATGTTTGCCTATATTAACTTGACTACCTTTTACCCCTGGGTGCGACACATCGTGAATGGTGTGAAATACCTTTCTGCGCATGGGGGTTGGTACGACTGGACGAGGATGTGCGGAAGAGACGTCGCATAGCAGAGGCGGAAAACCAAAAATTTCTACAATTTTAATGTCGTAAGAAGAAGCAGGAGGAAAAACAATCTCTTCGAGTTGCTGCAAGCGAGCCATTTCAACGAAATCGATGTCAGGTAAAGGAGAGATGGCGTTAATTCGGGATAGAGCATCGGCAGGAATATTGTCTTTACCTTTTATATGGAGAATATCAGTGGTGAATTGTGCAATAAATTCCAGGTGGCGGGCTTCACGAGGGACTGTTGACAGTGGAACTGTGATGGATGGGTAGGGTAACAGATCAGTATGACATGGAATTCACGACCATCCATGAAGTACCGGAAGTGTTTAATAGCTAGATATATTGCTAGAAGTTCTCTACCAAATGCGCTGTACCTTGTTTCAGGCGGCTGGAACTTTTTAGAAAAGAAGGCTAATGGACGCCATTCGTTATCAATGAACTGTTGCAGCACGGCACCTGCTGCGAAATCTGAAGCGTCTGTGTTGATTCTAGTCGGGGCTGTGTCGGATGGAAATATAAGTAACACAGAAGAAGCAAGGGCTTCTTTGATGGCGGTGAAGGCATGAGTTGGCGCGTCGTTCCACCACCCTTACAGTGACAGAGCAGCCGATCTTTACGTTGGATGCTTAAGAAATTTGCGTTGAAGAGGAAGGAAATTTGGGCGAGCAGACGGAATAAGCGAGGTAAAAATCTTTACCCATGCCTAAAAGCGACGAAGTGACCTGTTTTACGGTTTCGCGAAAGTCACGAAATCGCTTGCCACACGATCCTCAAAGACGTTATACCGTCGCAGAGATTATATGTCGAGAAAAGTTAGAGATGAAAACTCCGAATTCACATGTGGAAGAGTGATGCAAAGACCATATTCCCTTTAGTCTTGTAAAAACTTGCCCTGAGATGTGAATTGTTCTTCTGGGAGAGCACTGGCAATCATAAGATCGTCTATGTAGGCGAAGACGAAAGGTAAACCGCGTAAGACTGAGTCTAGAAGACGTTGAAATGATTGACTAGCATTTCTTAAACCGAATGGCGTTCGAAGAAATTCGTAAAGACCGAAAGGAGTGATTATGGCAGTCTTATGGATGTCGTCCGGGTTCACAGGAATTTGAAAAAATTCGGAAATTAAATCGATCTTTGAGAAGATAGAACAACAGAAGGAAGTGGGAGTGAAATCCTGTAAAATGAGGTACATTATATCTGGTACCGGCGGTGATCGCATTTTAGGCAGCGTAGTCGCCGGTTGGGCGTATCTCCATTAGGTTTGAAGTACCTATGCAAGGAGAGGCATAGTCGGACTTTGAAGGTCGGATATGCCCTCTCAAGAGAATTCAAAATTCTAACTTTTGCCGCTTTGAGTTTAATCCGTGCAAGGACGTCGAGCGTGAGGAGAATGAGTCTGCCGCAAGTTTCAATGTGAGAACGACATTGTGTTTCACTGGAGGAAACTTGGAGACTGGAGAAAGAAGTTCGGGAAAATCGGTAATTAATAATGATTCAAAAATATTATTAGATGGAGAAAGATGTATGCCACTGATGGATGCGGATGCACGGATACAAGCGGATGAGAAATGAGTCTCAAAATCAATAATGCGGTTGTGATTCATGTCAACAAGAAGGTTGAAGTGTGACAGAAAGTCGGCACCTATTATTGGTAAAGTGACATCGGCTATACGTCGGCTATCGTGAAGTCCCATATAAAGTCACGACGGAACGAGAGTGTTAAATGGAGTCGTTTGGTACCATAAGTATTGATGGTGGTGCCGTTGGCGGCGCGTAAAAAGCCCGATGCTTCTGGAGCATGAGTTTTCCCGAGGATGGAACGTGGAACAGCGGAGATTGAGCTACCACTATCTACGAGGTAAGATAGTTTGGTGGAGGGATCGTAAACACAAAGTAGGTTTGACGCTTTTGAGACCACCCCGAGCGTATTTACGGAGTGGTGTTGGAGTTTAAATTCTCGAAAGTACAAGGCTTAAGACAAGACCGTGTTTGGTCTCCAAAACGTTGGTGATTTCTACAAATGCCCTGCTGGACGGAAACTGAACCAAGGCCTGAGAAGTAACTGGAGAAGAGGCGAACTGGCGTGAGAAGTAGGTGAAACGACGTATGAACGTCGCTTGGGCATAGTTGGGAGAGCGAGAGATCAGGACTAATGTAAGCAGAAGCAGATAGTGTTTGAGCGATTTGGGGGAAGGCTTGGGATATTGAAGGAGCGTGTGAATAGGATGATGAGAGGATTGAGGATGAGGATACTGTTGTTGAGGATAAGGATGTTGTTGAGGATAAGGATGTTGTTGAGCTACAGGAAGGAGAGGAGGAGGAACAGTGGAACGTGTTTCCAGTGTGCGAATTCTGTTAGTTAAATCCATGATAGTGTTCTGTAACACTTGAAGTTGGGACACAATATAAGCATTTTCAGTGGGCGGCGGTTGGCGAATTGCATTCACTGACTCATTTACATGCGAAAGAGACGCTGGTATTAGGTTAGTATTGCTGGTGGAATCCGAGATATGCGAAACTTGTGAAGGTATGTCTGCGGTCGTAAGAGGTTTCGCTTTGCAAACTCTGTCGGCAAAAGTAGCAAGTTCTTGCAGTGAACAATTAGGATCAACAGTTGCTAAGCGCAACTGCATCTCTGTAGGAAGTTTCTGTAGGAAGAGATGACGTACAATATGTATACAGTTACCCACGGGAGGGCCGTCGA
>JABUQX010023856.1:12500-20000 GCA_015478945.1 Trachelipus rathkii | reverse complement strand
AATTTAATCATTCAAAATAGGCAATCAAACGGTTGGGTATAAAAAAAATTCTCTGAATCAAATTTCTGAATCTCGGCTTATTATATCTCCCCATTCAAAAAATCTGGATAAATTATATAATTGTGATTAGGGCAAGAGCAAACTTTTAATATTGGGATTTTTTTTCTACTAAGCATATTAAATCTGCCCTTTAAATTAATCACATTTTTTTAATGAATTCTTCATGAATATCTCTCCATCATAATATTTTGAATAATTATAAATAGGAAATTACATATTAAATAGAGAAGAAATCCCTTACATTATTATATAATACATTAGTGCAAGTAAGTTTTATTAAGAATTTAAAAATGTATAAATATTTATATTATATACACTTTCTATTGTTAAACATTGATAAGATTTTCAAAAAAGATCATTCAATAAAAAAAAGTAAAAAGAAAAAATCTTACAATAATTTTTTTTCTTTTCTTTTTTTTACAGGATACCACCCAACACTCTCGGGCTGAGCCTTTTGATAAAAAAATTAACAACATAATAAAATGAAAATGAAAGGCTCTTTCAAACCTAACTCAAATCTCTCAGATAATCGCAGACGGAGGTTTTAAAGAGAGAAAAGTTACATTCAGCAGGAAAAACACATGATGATAAGGAGTTCCACAAAATAATACAGGTAGCTTGAAAGAAGAATGCACCTCACCGAGTAAGTCAGGAATTTTCAATGTTCACACAAAAATCGTTCGCAAGCAAAGCACGCCTTTGCAACCGTTGTGTTGTGAATTTTCCAAGACAATTTATTGTTAATATAGAGATCAAGAATGTTTATGCTGTTTGTAGGTGAGACGTTAGAGCCGTCGAAGGAGATACTAAAGTTGTTAGGTGTTTTAGAAAGCGAGATGTGAAGGAGTTGAGTTTTTAAAGAATTAAATCTCACAAGGTTGGTGAGAACCCACCGGGAAATCCCATCCAGATCGGCAAGAATAGAATCGGAAAAATGAAGTCGAGAAGCTGCTCTAGATGCAAAAGAGAGATCAAATTTGAAATAAGTGGAAGAATTGAGAGTTAAGTCATCGGCATAAATGAGATGTGAAGATCGTTAGTAAAAGGTAAGAATAAAGTTGGAGATAGAACAGCACCCTGAAGAACACCACAAGAGGAAAAGGAAGAAGACCTCGCTTAATTAACAAACGCCGATATGGAACGATCTAACACAAAACTAGACAAAATTAAGCAAATAGATGGAGGAAATCCAAAGAAAGGAAGCTTTGAGATAAGCGACACATGCCATACCGGGTCAGAAGCTTTGAATATGGCAAGCTACACCACGCAAGACTCCACATAATTCCTAACGACAGAAGACCATTAACCAATGAGATAGGAAAGTATGTCACCAGTTGACGTTGAGCGACAAAAGCCATCCTGGTGATCAGAAAGAAGGGAATAAGATTCCAGGTGATTCAAGAAATGAGAGTTAAGGAGAGTTTCAAAGATTTTAGACAGAATACAAGTGAGAGCTATAAGACGATAGTTAGAAGTATCAGAATTGCTACCCTTTTTTACTGAATCGGCTGAGCATATGCGCGCTTCTAACACTGTGGAAAAATATTAGTTTTAAGACAAACAGAGTGAAGTCGAACGAGGACAGGAGCCAGCTCAGCAGCATATTCTATCAAAACACGAGGAGGGATGCTGTCCTGGCCACTAGCCTTACTGACGTTCATAGATCTTAAGATCCCATGAACTCGGTCATGTGAAATTGCAGGAATAGACATGGAACACCTGATAGGAGAAGGTGAAGGAGGAGGAGGAATACCATGATCGCTTAGGGTGGATTTAGATGAAAACAGGAGGTCGAAGAGGTTTGCCTTTTCAGAAGGAGTACTAGCAACTGATCCATCAGAACCAATAAGATGTGAAAATTCAGATTTACAAATTTGTTAGAGATGTTTTCGGCATGAAGTCAGAAATTTTTATCATTAGTACCAAGAAGATCAGCTCACTTTCGTTTAGTTAAAGTGCGTCTAGTCTGTCTAATAATGTCCCTACAATGATTCTGAGCTGAATTAGCGAGAGTGATAGGAAAACGAGTTTTTCCATGCCAGATAGGCGCTGTCTCTGTCCTGAAGAGCACGAGAACATGTGCCATCGAATCATGGATTATGAGGAGAAAAGACTTAGTTGAAGAAGAAATGAACCTGTTCATTCCATCAACGATCACCGTCCCCACCTATTCAGCAGAGTCCAAATCGTCCCCAGAAAAAAACAGGATTCACTTCAGGAGTAGCTAGCAAAGAAGTGGCTCAATGCTCCTCAGTTATCAAAATTGAAGTGTCAAGAAAATAGTTTTAGCATGGTAGAGCTGCTGTAGAGAAAATGTTATAATTAAGAGCTACAAGATTGTGGTCAGGGTTGCTAATAGGTGGGAAAATTGTGTATTTATAACGAAAAGAAGTAGCACATATCAACTATAAATCAAGGGTGTTCAATAATTGTTTAGACGATCTGGGATGTGAGAAGGTTCCTTAATCAACTTTCAACTTGAGAATGCTGAGTGCTTTGGTCTCCTTCCCACCTGTATCAGTATGACAGGAGCCCAAGCATCAGTGGGGTGGACATTGAAGTTCCCTAAGTAGAGGTCCTCTGGATTTGCATAAGAAGAAGTAACAGCCTCATTAGTAGTAGTAAGATATTCAAAAAGAGCCGGAAAATCTGTTCTATTAGGAGAGCAGTAGCAGAAACACACGATAATAGTAGAAGTAGGAAGAAATATCTTAAGCCATATAATATCGAAGTTAGGACATTCAAGGTTTTGAAGTCGTGTTACAGGAGCGTTAATATTTATATAGGCACAAATTCCACCTTTTAGTCGGAAATTATGAAAAATGTTAAAATTAGAGATATTAAGTTTATTAGAGAAAGAATCCCTGGATAGCTGGGTTTCAGATAGAAGTAATAGGTTATAATGAGAGTTAGGGATGTGGTATTCCACAAATTCGAAGTTAGCATCAAGATTACGGACGTTGACAAAGGCGATAGAGAATCACCGCCTAGGCCCACCCTCACTTCCACCCTGTTTGGACATTCGAAAAATTGCTCACGCACGCACACATACGGACAAATGTTTGCACATACAAAAAAAATTAAACTAATGTAGAAATTAAACATACAAAAGGACCAAAAATATTAATAAATAGGAAAGCAACTAAAACCAATTGGTAGTTAAAAAAAACCTGTAACAATGCAGACAAACATTAAAATAGATAAATAAACGACTAACAAAAACAAATATAAATATTGAAAAATAATTAAACCTGAAATATATCACACCCCAGCCCATCTAACAACAAAATACATGTCAAGAAAAAGTGACCTAAATTAAAACCTTAAATATATATATATATATTATATATAAAAAAAAGTAATAATATATATATATATATATATATATATATATATATATATATATATATATATATATATATATATATATATATATATATATTATAATATATATATTATATATATATATATAATATAATAATATAATATATATTATATATATATTATATATTATATATATTAATTTTTTAATACATAGAGAAAAGAAGACTAAACGACAGTGGTAAAACCCTGCCTATATGATTAATAGGTTTAAAAAAAAAGTTGAAAATTATACAAACATCTTAAAATGTATGGTATTAAAGGCTCAAGCTTAATCCACGTCAGTTGTAATTTAGTAAGTATAAAACATAGCAAAACATCGAAAAAATTATAAAACACTAAAATTTAATATAATTATATTTAATTAAAATCTTGGTAATACATAACTAAAATTTTAAAACTAACATATTTAAAAAATAACACGGGAGAGACTCAACACAGAGCACATTCTTGCACACACACACACACACCATTACACACGACACCACACCTTACACATCACAACCACCTATATATATATATTATTATATATATATTATATATATAGATTATATATATTATATATATATATATATATATATATATATATATTATATAATATATATATAGGACCTCTTCTGTTTTACGACTCCGTCAGTTTGAATTTTTTTTGTTTTTTTTTGAATATATTTCGTAGTCATATGATCCTATAATCTATTAAAGTGGTAACGGGCCGATTGATCATTCAAAAATAATATAGACCTTTTACGTTTTACAACCGTCCGTCAGTTTATTTTTATTTTTTTTTTTTTTACTAAAGGATACCCAAGGGTATACCGCAAGATGGCAGGAGTCGGGGTTCTCGGCTTCGGGGAAACTACAGAGTTAGGACTAATTTACCCCCTCCGGGAGGGTTCTCCGGAACCCGCTCTTTGGTATTTGGTGTCGCGGGTTCTCCGCCCCTCCCCTACGGGTATGGAAAACGTCCCCCCTCTGTCCCCGTCGGCTCGAGCCCCCTAAATTTTTTTTTTTTTTTGCCGTTTTTTTTTTTTAGTAATTTTACATTTTTATAATAAGCCTTATAAGCTGATTCCAAATATGTAATGGTTTTTCTGTATGTGTCCGTACTTTTTGAGATATTTTAATTATGAAAAAATAAATTGGTTTTTTTTTTTACATGTGTAAATAAGCGTTTATACGCTGATTTCCAATATGTATGGTTTTTCTGTAAGTGTCGGACTTTCGAGTATATTTCAGTTTTTAAAATTAATAGTTAACAAAAAATGTTGATTTTTTTAAAATTAATTTAAAAATATTCGAACTTTTTAATCATGTCCGTTACAACTGAAATTCATTTTGTATTATAGTAGTTAAATATATTAAAAAAAAAAAAAAAAAAATAAAAACTGACGAAGTCGTAAACAGAATAGTAACTATATATATATATATAATTATTAATATTATAGTATATTATATATATATATATATATTATATATATATATATATATATATATAATAATATATATTATATTATTATATATATATATATTAATATATATGCTCATACAACTTTTATTCCAATCAATAGTTTTCTCCTACCACTTTACAAGCAACGGCCAAACAATTTTATTCCTTAAAAAGAAATTTAATATATTTTAATTTATTGCTAAAACACTTTTAAATCATTAATTATATTAATGAATCAAACCTTATTGGCAATGGTATTTCTAATGTTATGTTAATATGCACTTTATTAAAAGTAGAAAACAGATAATTTTATCGTTTAAGTTTATCATTCACTTATTAGAATTTTTCTTAAACAATTTTTTTCAGTAAAGAAACATTTGTGAAGCTCAAAAGTTGTAACAAGTTTAGCTTTTCTTTTCAGTTAGTTGCAATTAAATTTATCTCGTAAATTTTTCAAAAAAAGATAAACAAAAAAAAAAAAAAATAAAATACAAGAAGCCGAGATGCAGCGAAAACATTTGTCCAAACACTTAACTTGGAGGAAAAGTCGCTAAAAATAGACACTTAAATTCAGCTACAAAGACGGCAAAATTAATTCTCCATAGTGTAACAGAGGAAAAAATTCAATGTTTGAAGATTTATTTCATTATTTTTTATCATAAAAAAGTCGATTTTAGGAATATCTTTAAAACTGTTCTGCATTTAAAACTCTGTTGGCCTTATTTAATCACCAGTTTTTTATTTACTTTTGCATAATCCTACGTATTCAGTTTGAATATTCTGATATATATATATATATATATTATATATATATATATATATATATAAAATATATAAATATAAATATTTATATATATATATAAATAATATATATATATATATATATATATATATATATGAAAACTAATGCTTATAGGAACTTTCTTCCTATATTATATATGTTTACAATTTGTGTTTTAGATTACTTCAGGCCTAGTATTATTCTACTATTATAACCTAGCGATTTACTGCTTTGAATTTATCTACATTCAGATGGCCGATATTATCAACCATAATTTTATTATTAGGAAAAAATTTCTTAAATACAAAGACCTTATGACATCTAGTCACATTAAGAAAGTACAACTAAAATTTTTAAAGGACTGCATTAACAATCTGGTCTTACCAAAAACGTTATTACCCAACTCTATAACCTCGAATCCTTCTTCTCCATTCCCGGATGTTTGCAGAGAGATTCTTCTAGCCAAAATTTGTGAGGTCAAACTTGAGGTTAAACAATCTTTTGCTAAATGTTTCCACAGTTTTAAAAACTTTCAACAAATTTGGTATACTTACTTACCAAACTCGCTAAATGAATTTACTAATTTACTCAATATTGCGCATACTGCCAAAAATCATGCTGTAGAATCAAAGAAGATGTCCCTTGACAATAAATTTAACCTAATTTATTATAATAGTCCATGGGTAATTAACTCCTCTGAAGATAGAATCATCAATTTATCAGATTATGTCCTTACCAATGACGAGAAAATTATTCTGGGCTATGGATTGTCTTTTTCTCTCCAGCATGATGATCCCTTACTTCAATTTTGCTCCGATTTTGAACTTTGGAAGAGGTTGAGCACCTGTATGCAACCATGACTTTATTAAAGGATTGATGATTGATGGTATTATCAATAACTCAAAACTTAGATCTACACCCAAGAAATTCTTCACTGCCTTAACTTCTCTTAGGAACAATCATAATATAGTCGTCACCAGATCAGATAAAGGACAGAATTTAGTTATTTTAAATAAGGATGACTACATCTCTAAATGTAATGATCTTCTTCATGATAATACCTACACACTCCTCAACAGTAATCCTCTTAACAACTCTCACACTAGATTTAACCAACATCTTAAACTTATCACTAAAGATTTCCCCAACCTCACTAACAATCTTAAACCTAGCCTTCCTCGTCTTTCACAATTTTATGGTATCCCTAAGATACACAAACCCAATAACCCAGTACGCCCCATTATCTCTAACACTAATTCTGTTTCTTATAAGTTGTCTTCATGGCTTTCCCAACAACTCAAACCTTTACTTGGTCAAATCTCCCCCCTCTTCATTCTTAAAATAGCTGATGACTTCATCCTCCAAACATGTCATATTTCTACCTCACTTTTCTTACCATACCTTAGTTTTGACGCGCCATTTCTTCTTTTATTTACCTCTGTCCGCTCGTAAACCTTTTACTAATCACTTTTATTAGAAACGTTACTTTTCTGAAAACAATTACATCACTAGCTATCCCTTTCACCTTTCCTGTTCCATCTGAAACAAACTAATATACATTGCCTAAAAGCATTAATGTAGAACCAGCCTTGGTCAATTTTGTTGAAAACAAAACACTGGCCTTAGCATGGGCTCTCCTTTTTTTGTCCCCTAATATCTGAGCAACTTTATTTATGGAGCTGAATTGAAGCATTTTTCTTTATCCTTAACCCACGCCTTCTCTCCACACTACCTGGCTTCGCTATGTTGACGACATTTTTGTCTCCTCCCCTAACCACTGACCCTAATTTCATCCTTAATTTTATCAAACTCCATAGCATACCAATATCAA
>JABUQX010023856.1:0-10000 GCA_015478945.1 Trachelipus rathkii | reverse complement strand
TAACGCAATGTTATACCTTATATTTATTTCATATTTATGTTTACTCTGTACAAACACATTTTAAAATCTGAAGAAGTTTGGTGGCGACACGTTTCAAAAATTATATTCATTATATAACTTAAGCCTAAGAAAATTTGTATAATAGAAGTAAAAGAAATAAATTGTTTTCATATTCAGAAACGTTTTATATCATGCATCTTAAGAGTGTCTTAAGTTTTTTGTTTAATTTATTCACTCGTATTTGCCAAAAACTTAGATAAAGTCGCCGAATTGGTCAAAACAATACCCGATGTTGTTCAGGGTGTTTGCGAAAAAGAAGGTACAGATGGCAAAATTTGTGGACTATAAATTTTGCATTCCACTCCGAAATTCCACAAACTTTTTATATAGGTCCTCTAATTGCCGAATTGCGGAATTAAAATTGGCGGAAGTGATTACGCATTCACTCTCCGCTAACTTGCAGATTCGCTGACTTTGTTTCAAATTATCGCATAATCGCAGATTACGAGTGGCCAATTTTAATTTTGGTATATCCGCAAATTGCGGACATTTGCGGGACTTCAATTGCGCGAACGCCCACACTCGATATATACTATATATATATATATATATATATTATATATATAGTATTTAGAGCTATAAATAATCAAATTATTACTTAGTGATAACTATACCATGACTTATAGCTATAGTATATGATATTATATAATCTAACTAGCTAGTAATAATAGTATAATCATGATTAATGTATAGTATTATCAGGGGTGGTCTCTACGAGATTATGGAGTATACAGCGGTGTATCACCGTACGCGGATGTTTAAGCATGAAATGTGGTAAGATATAGTAAGTTCGAATATTTTAATTCATTAAAGACATGGGAATATGTGTTACGTCCCCTTGTGTGTCCTGCGCACCCGCAAGTATCGAAACCGCGCCACCAAACATGGCGATCTGTCGAATGGGATCGATAGTACTTTTTTATGGCGATTCTTTGTTGGAAACTGCAACTCATAATAATAGAGGTGGCGTATCGCTCTCGGACTAGTTATAAGTTGATGACGGTTGGTTTCGTGTCCACTGCATGGTGACCCACATGAGCGCCGGCGGGGCCCATAACACAACCTACGGACGGTGCATCGCCCGTAGCGGATTCACATCGAAGTGTGCGTAATGAACACAAAAGCCGTAGAGACGGGTCAATATGAAATAATTAAGGTTATAACATACAATAGGCATGTCCAACTAGTAAGTCTTAAAAATATCGAGTACGCAGCTCAAACAGAAGGAATTAAGCTTCAAAATAGCCTCAGAGTGCAGTGACCCTTTATTAGGGAACTTACACTTGTGATATGTCACTTATGTAAGGCCTAATGAAATCACGGACGACCATAGTGTGAAATGATGCTGTTACGCGCATAGAACCAACGTAACAGCAATCCCCATATGGAGGTTATGTCCATAATACCCTATTCCGTTTCTTTTTGATCTGAATTATTATGCTATGTATCAACGATTGTTATGTTGAAACTTATACATAGTCAGAGTAGAGTGTGTCTATGTCTTATGTGATGTTACATAGTTAATTCAATATTGAGCCATATGGATCATTCATTGATCACTTCAGTTGTCACTCATCATTATCCCGATTTAATGGTATCATATTAAGTAGTATGAATCGTATTGATAAATGGAATTATTCACGTTCTATTATTATCATTATTATTGATTGGTGACCATTATATTGAGTTTGTAGGTAGGCTAGTAGTGACGGGCTGAGTCTTCTGGATATCTGAACAGTGGACGGTGACCTAAGATGATCCTAGGTGTTAATGTACTGTAATCAGTTCAATTCATACGTGAATACTTTATTTTTTTCACAGCACTACCAGGATCAGCGGAAGAGTGTTGCGGTGTGCGGATCTTCGTCAGACTAGGTATCGCTTTGCCACTGGGCGACTTGGTGGGGACGCACGGGGTTGGGACGAGTTCTTTTTGGATGTAATCTAGGTGACCGCTGCTGCTGCACGCATAGTAATTATTGGACGGTACTCGAACGACGCCGCATTAGTATCCACACGGACGACCTCTGCAGCTTTGCGAGGCCCTCTTTCACATGAGCATGTTCGCGACCAGAATCAGAGGTCGTTGAGTCGTCACTGCAACGGTTTTTATAAAAGTGAATTTTTTGCTAGTCAAGTGCGGATCGGAGTAAGGTGCAATCTATGGCCCAAGAGGCCACTTGAACCATATCTGGTAACGGAGCACACGCGCCGACTAATTCCGCCGCAGTATTTACTACCGGGAAGGCGGGGCGGGTTCTTTGTTCCGTTACGCATTCGACAATCAGATGCGAGTATAGGTTTTTCTGGCAACAATTATATGTTTGCTTATTTGTATATTATCTATTCTATTTTCTCGTGAGCCCATTAATTTCGGTGCGACTGTCTCTGTAGCAACATAGCGATACGGCAAGGCCGCTGCTCTGAGTATATCGGACCAGGAAACACCTAATGAAAGCCGCGAGGGGTGGATGTCGTGGTTGACTATTTATACAAGCCACATCAGTATTCCATATACGGCGCGATGACATCTGCTGAATGGCTTCTGCAATCTGTGGATCTAAAATAAGGGACGGCTGGGAAATCTGCACGCTAGGTCTTGTCATTGTGATGTAGTGTTTTCCGCTAAAACATGTATCCCGGACCTTCAGTTGGCAATAATGCAGTGAGGGTCTAATTATGGAGACCTTTTTTAGAGTAAAAAGTTTATCGGTTCACATCTATTCTAGCGACGCATTTAACCGAAATTAGTTACATGGTATGGTAGTGCTATATATAGTCGAGCCTTTTTTTGATAAAGTGTTTGATTGTCAGGTCGGTAGTGCTCTCACCAATTTGGCAAACTCTCTCCTGCATTATCATTCGATTGGCCGGGAAATTCGCGGTCCCCGTGCCTACACTAGACACTGAAACACGCCTAGCCATACAAACCAGTGTATGCTTATAAAAAATCTCATTCTGGGGCCATGAAGGCCCAGGTCTTCTCAGTTCTACCGTCAGTTCAACCCTTGTCAGTATTCGGGTGTAGTCATAGGTTCGTCTTGACTGGATAGTCAGGAAGGGATTCATCGGATTTCGGTCCTTAAAGTTCTTATGTTTGTCGTAGCGGTCTTAAGCTATTTGACTTCGAGAGATGTTGAGGTGAAGATCTTATTACATTGTTTTCATAGCCCCAATTCTTTTAATCCACTTTCTGGCAGACCCGTGTCCTTGTATTTTTGGTTAAGACGCACACTTCTTGAAGCCTGGCTGATAACTGGAAATGGGGAGCTTACTGCAGCTATAATGCTCTGAGTTTTTTCTCTGAGTCTATGTTTGAGATTGTGTCTTTAGAAGTCCCCTATCAAGATTGTTTACGCACGAATAATAGCTTTATCAGAGCAAAACTTTGTACATTGTATACTTTTCAAGAAGAATTTGGGAAGTGTCGACCTTGAGTGGTGAGTCAAACTTGATCTTATGGTGTTTGGTATGAGAGGGGCTAGGCGCGGCTGCGGAGCAGTGATTTTCACGAATAATCTCAGTATGATGACGACAGACCATACTGTACTCCTCACTCCTCATGGTGAGGGGGTGACCTGACCTTATCGTGTGGGCGGGATCGTCTATATTGCCTGCCTGCCCCGACAAGAACCTTCTCCGGGAGAGTGTGAATCACAAGATCTGGTCTTGGCATAAGTATGAAGTGTACTTTTCGGCAGCCAGAAGCGCCTGCTGCGCGCTCAGTCACGGCCGCCTTAGTTTTGAAGGCCTAACTTGTCATTGCTGTGTTTGACGACCATTTCTATGCACTGTGTGTTTTGTTCTTGGCCCCGCAGGCGTTTACTGGCGCGCGGTCTGTCCGCGGTGCGTCGTTGGCTCGAAGCTCTCTTGAGTCAAGCTTAGGCTCAGGCGGCCCGCCCGCCTGTGCGTCTGACGTTTTTAGGCCTTAAATCGACCGAGACGCTTGTGTCTTGAGAACATTCGCCCCTTCCGCCCACTTAACACCACTTCGAGAGTAGGATAATACTTGTTCATTGTGGGAAACGTAGATCACTTTCCTTCAACCATATCTTATTTCCTTAAAGGAGTGTATACACTGAAGAAATCCTGGGTGTATTGCTTTTATAGATGACCACCGTCGATTACTTATTTCTCCAGGCGCACATCCGCTTTGAACGAATGCAAATGATTTAGTTTACTTGTATTTCGATACTCTCGCCAACGGTCGATATCAACTAACCTCAATTTTACACTCCACGCAATAGGTACAGGGCGGGAGATCAACCGAATGACGAGAAAGTAACCGGCGATCATTGTCCATCTGAATCTTTGTGGTTTGTTACTGCCGTATATTAACTTGAATTTTCGCGGATTCGGTAATAAGACAGGATGGCGACACTAATCTGTACTGCTAAATACCAGGGTTTTACGCGGGGGTCACTAAGAGGCTTTGGGAAGGCAATGGTATTCGCAGGCGATGGGGCCGCTCTTCGACGACAATGCATTTGTAAAATACTGGACTGCATTAGGGGGCGCTCGCCTTATTGTCACTTGCTTGCCGACTGGCTTGGGGTTACCCACTTCCCTAGAATGTCGCCGTTAGGCACCAAATGTATCAGATATTCGGCTATCTCTGAAAATGACTAATCGAGTGACCTTGCACGTCATCTCAATCTGAAGCATGGGGGTCGTTATTCGAGAGTACTCTCTGTCCTCGCAGCTTGCGTTTTATTTGAAATTATGTACTTGGCAAATTGACAGACAGGGCGACTTGAATCAGATAGCGTGAGATGCTCGTGTGTGAATAACCAATTGCCATGAGGCGGTGTAGATGATTTCGTTACTTGATATCCTTAATTATTAAAGCGAAAGTTATATTGCGAAGCATAATTCTATTACATGTAAATCTGCACGCAAGATAGAATTTGATCGTTATGGAAGCTGTCAACCTTATGTATACACACGAAAACTACCATCATAGTATTACTACACGTTCAAGAAAGAAAAATGGCAAGAATTCCACGCCGTTACTTTTCACATTCAGCGCCCATTGTAAAGACGTATTTGGTTGGTAAATATGACCGCGTTATTGGGTACAGTCGCGTGGAAACGAAGAACGTATCACAGAAGTGTGCGAGAGGTAAGGCCCTACACTCATTCTATTTATGGCAGTTTCACAGAAGCAATAAAAAATATATCATCTAATTCGACTTTCGCATGTTTGTGCGCGGTTTTCCTATTGCGCGTGCGCAGACACCAACGTAACGTACATACTCTAATCGCGTCGCTTCAGGAAATTTAAAATAATCGAACTTATATTCCCTACGCATTTTCATACTTAAACAGTCACCGTACGGGATACACCGCTGTAACACATAACTCGTGAGGAGCAGCCCCTGTTATATTATATATAATATATATAGTATATATGATACTATATATCATTATTATATATGGTAATAGTATTCATATAATAGTATATTAGTAGTTATATATATATGATATAGTCGTAGCGCGAGTAAAGGTATAGCAAAGGACTCGGTGAGCATATTTCACTGAAGAAAATGGTCTGCTTCGTCCAAAAATCAAGTTCTATAATCGATATGTATATACTAATATTAATCTATTATATAGAGTGTATGTAATAATCATAATATATAGATAATATATATAATATAATGATATATACTATAGTAATATACGTGATCTATATAAGTAATATAGTATGACCTAATTATTAATAGCATATTGTATATTGATTGTTGCGACTTAGAATTTTTTTCAGAAAATATATGCGCGGTATATTAAGCAGAGTTGCCGACTATCCGTATCCGGTTTAACCATTCCAGCCAGATATCGGTATCCGGACTATCGCCGCCTAATTCACTATCCGGCCCATACCTAAATACTGAGTATATATATATATATATAATATATTGATATAATATAATTACTATTATATATATATATATATATAGTATATATTATATATCATATTATATATATATTTAGTATATATATATATATAATAGCCAGTTGAGATATGAGTATATTCATAGTAGTACGTAGACATATACTACCATAGATAATATATTAGTATATAATATATATATATAGTACGTAGTTTTGTTTAGTTTGGGTATCATATATATACCTATATCACTTATAATATGTATATAGGTTATAAGATACTATACGTATATATTAGGTATGTATGTATATTTGAAAATTATATATAGTACTGAGTGATAGGTAGTGCAATTAGAGCTTACTATTATCAGTGAACGCGTATCCATTGGCTGAGGCGCGTTTTCTGATATGATATGAAATTATATGATATAGTATGATATGGTATGATATGTTATTAGTGATAGGTTATATTCTATCTATATATTATATATATTTATATATATATATATAGCTATATATATATATATATATATATATATATATATATATAGTAGTATATATTATATACAGTATATAATATATATATATATTTATATGAGTATATATATATTATAATATAGTTATATATACTAGTGTATGATAATATATATACTGGAATTACAGTATTAATGACTGCAGTATATATACTGTATTATTACATATGATATTATCTAATCATATATTATGTAGTGATGTATGAGCTGTATATATAGTATATGACTACTATAGTATCACGTATTAGTAGCTGATAGGAGAGAGAGGCGAGAGAAGAGAGAGAGAAGAGGAGACGAGAGAGAGATCTGAAATCAAAATTACGTGGCAAACAATCAAAATAATTAAAATAAACATTCAAAAAGATAAAAATAGTTTAATTACACAAAATGACCTTCCTTTTATAATGAATTGGCCTTGAGAATAAGTGACTTGGGTTGGTTTACGATAAATAGCACCTTGCTCATTATAATTTTGTTCTTGATCTGTGAAAAAAACCTGTCCTTGGTCCGATCTTCTGTTATTGGAACTTTTTTTGAAGCGTGGGCAGTTAGCCTTTGCAAAACTGAACCGCTTAGGCTTCTACTTCTCCAATCAGTGGGCCTTCACAATTTGGCATGAGTCCTGGCGAGTCTCGGCTTCGTGTATTGCCTGGTGGTGTCTGGTGTTCTATTTGTTTTTTTTTTCTTTTGTCTTTTTTTTGTCCCTTTTTTCTTCTTTTCTTCTGTCATTTGGTCTTCTTTTCTATCTCTTCTCTTCTTCTTCTGCTTTGCTTCTTCTTCTTCTCTCTTCTTTCTTATTCGTCTTTGTTTTTAAACGGTATCAATGGAACAGCAAGACGGAAAGAAGCTTGTCTAAAGTACGAACTGATGTAAGAAAAACAAGGTTTAGTTTTTCATGAACAAGGGCCATATTGAGAAAAGGACAGGTTGTTTTGGCGAAGGCATGCACTGCTTTCAAAGGACAAGGACGTTTTTTTTCAGATCAGAGCGAGAAAAACGATTAATGGCAACTTGTTCATGAAAATAAACTTGTTTTTTACATCAGTTTCTTTGAAAGTTCTTTCGCCTTTTGCTTCATGAATAACCAGTTAAAAAGAGAAGAAGAATTATAGAAAGGAAGATGAAGGACAAGGATTGACGTAAGAATAGAAGGCATAAGAAGCATAGAATGGAATGAAATAGAAAAGTCGAGTAAGAACACAGACCCAAAAGTGATAGAAGAAGACAGAATAATCTAGGAAGCCTTGACATTAAGTAAAAGAAGAGAGTTCTAAGTAAGTATTGTAGTAATAAGAACTTATTGATTCTTTTATGAGGGATGTGTTATTTCATTAATTTTTGGAAAGAAAATGTAATTTGCGTATTCCGTCATACCTGCTCTAAGCGATCAGACTACATAGAGAAAATCATCAGAATCGATGCATAAATAGAAGAAGAAAAAAGAAGAAAAAGAGAAAAAGAAAAAGAAGAAGAAAAAAGGAAGAAAAGGAAAAATCGAAAAAGACCTCAAATAGCAAAAAAGAAGAAGTCATATCGAAGAAGAGATCAGCAAGAATCGGACATGAAGTAAGAAGAGAATCAGTATAAAGATTAGTAAGTAATGAAGTATAGATATGATGAAAAGAAGATAGATAAAAAGCAAAGAAAAAAGAATACATAGAAATATAATAAAGAAATAAATCTAGGTAATATAAGTACATTAAAGTACAATATATCAAGGTATATAAAGATAATATTAGAAATAATAGTATTAAATCTAGAGTTGAATAGTAAATATACGTATCTAAAAGTACTAAATATGATAAAGATAGATAAGTAAGTAAAATAGAAAGTATTAATAAGATATATAAGATTAGAGAGAATGAACGATCAAAGCAAGAAGTCAAGTACAGAATATCGAATAGATAAAAGAAATATAAGAACATAGAAAAGAATAAATAAGTCAAATACAAGTTATCAATAAGTAAGTCATCTAGCAAGGAAGAAGATAGAAGATAGTAATGAATGCTAAGAAGACAATTGAATGAACAGTAAGAAGCAGTAAGAACTAGAAGAAGAAAGAATGAAGAAGTCAGAGTATGCAAAATCAAGTAAGTAAATCAACTAGGGAATAACATATGATATAGAAAATCTAGACTATCATCAATCGTAATATAATTGAATACAGTAAGAATGAATGTATTCAGTAAAGTTATAATGAATGCAAGTGCAAAGAAGAAGAATATCATGTTAATGAAATGAAGATAGTAGGAGAATAGAATAGTCTACATCAGAATCGATAGTACAGAATCGAAGATACTGTAAGCAATCTAAAAAGTATACTAGCTATAGAAATAGATAAGAAATGTTCTATAAGATCAAGAAGGTATAAGAAAGTATAATACATAGTAGTAATAATGAGATATATATATATGTATAAATATAGAGATAATTATAGTAAAGTAAAGAAGTTATAGAAATAATATGAAGACATAATGAATAAGAAATAGAAATGAAATGAAAATATATATTAAGATAATATGATATAATAAGTACATGAATGCAATCTGAAGAATGAATGTCCAAGATATGTCTCATAGAAAGACTTCATGATACGAATACGTAAATGTATGATACTGAGAATAGTCTATATTATGTAGAATAGAAGATAATAGTAAGTAATAGAATAATAAAAGAATAAATAAGAAATAAATGATTAATAAATATAAGTATATATATACATAGAGGAAGATGGAAGGAGGGACCGAGGATAAGAGTGAGATAAGCCGGATAGCCTGGGAATCACGAATAATGCTGAAGGATGAGAAAGTTAAACCGAGGCAAAAGGGATAGAATCTAGCCGGATAGTCCGGCAGGTCTGGGGAAGGGGAGTGGATTTTATACACGGGTGTATATTTCTGAAAAATATCTAAGTCTCCAAATCAATGATATCATATGTATAATAATAGGTCTATATTTACTATTTATGTTACGAATTAATATAATATGTAATTATAATTAATATTAATTTATTATATATTAATTATAATTATATTATATATATAATTAATATTATAATTACTGATCGTATATTGATTATATGGAAACAGATTATTAATTCTCAGACATATGTTAGAGTAGCGCCATGTGCTATAAACCTTTACCCCGTATAATATATAATATATTATAATATGTAAAATATATATATATATATATATATAAATAAATACTAGAATAATATATAAATAATAGAAAAAATAGATAAATAAGTAATAGATATATAAGAAGCACCAAAAATATTAAATAAAGATAAATTAAATACAAGAAATCGGAGAGAGTAGTATCAAAACTCAAGTAATACAAAAAAATAATGAGTTATGTTACCGAAGGCGGTGTTATCAACCGTAACGGGAGTATCTAAAGTAATGAAAATGACGTAGGAAACATAATAGTTCGTTATTAATTAGCCGACCACCAACAAAACAATCCATTAAGGAAGAAAGAGGTAGGATATGTTAGTAGGAGTGAGTTTCGGC
>JABUQX010023855.1:30000-58749 GCA_015478945.1 Trachelipus rathkii | reverse complement strand
CTTTCGGAAGATGACTTTTTAGGAGCGTCAGGTACGCAGTTTTCAATCTTGAATTCTGAAAGCGGACAGGGACTGGGACAGCCATCGATTCATCGGATAAGTGCCAATACGTCATGGTAGTCCATGAGGAGCCTCGAGAACTCTTCCAGATTACTCTGGCTTTTCGAGAAATGCCAATTCTCCTGCTTCTTCTTTGACATCTTATCTTCAATCATTTCTTTGGTTAATATTCGCCGCTTTTAACTCTGTCTTCGTAAGACCTTTTGAGCTTGTAGCTACATTGGATGGAAACTATTTTCTGACTGTCCGCTTGTGTCTGCTTGCTTCTTTTCAATCTTGGTTGTAATATCGGATAACTTTTTCTCCTAGATTCACACCTTTCTTCAGATGAACCTGTTTGTTCACTCAAATTTATGATAGTGAGGATAACTGGTTATCCCTTCTTCGGACTAACTGTATTTAGCTACTCGTACAATGGTCCTCTGGTGAAAAGCTAGGTGTCATTATACACTTTTCCGCTCCAGCCTCAAAAATTACTTGGGTTTCAAGGGCTATAGGTCAGATATCCGCTCTTGATTGACTGGAGGCAAAACAGTCTTCTCAATTACTCTTAAAATTAATCTTAATTTCCTCATCAATCATTAAAATTAAACCATTTTCCTTTATGGTCGGAGCTCTTTGAGACTGGGCAATTTTCTTTTCGGATGGGCGTCCAAATTTTTTCTTCAAAACTGTAGGGATGTGCTTAGGTTCTTTGGGTTTGGCTCCTCTGGATCAGCACTGTTGATGAATTGGAGGGGGGTTCATGGACCTCCCACCCTGTCCTTTCTTTCCACTCGTCTGTTCTTCAAACTTGAGCTTTCCGTTCAATTGCAATTTTCCCTCTCTTCTTTTCATTCTATGGCGCTAGCTGCCTGTGCGCATTATTTGAACTGACAAGGGCTGTCTCTCGCCTCCTGGGATACTGACAGATCGGCCTTCCTTTCCTGTGGGAAAGATGCTTATCCGCAGCTCGTGCGGGTGGTTTTAGCGAAAATTGTTCGAATCCTTATTCTCTTCTCCCTAGGCGTTCGCGGGCCGGGCAAGATGCTTTCGTTACCCTTTGGGCGCGTCTCTTACTCGTTAAGGATTACCCATCAGAATACTTCACCTAACTTAAATAAATTCCTTGGCGGGCAAAGATCGGTATGTCTATCTCCTATCTTCCGTCGAAAGACATTTTTGCAGAAAAGAGGTTTAGGGTTATGGGAAGGTTAGATAAGATGTTGTTCCTTAAAAGAATGTCCCAAAACTTTTTTCCTCCATTTACGTCGCTCACTTGAAAACGTAGTGAGGTAATGTCTTTCATGCATGACGAAGGTTGGTACAACTGTTAATCTCTCCCTTTAGTACTGTTGGCTTATTGTTCACCCCCTGTACTACTAAGTCGGTCTTTTGGAGGGGTACTTTAAATTTTCCCTCAATCTCCAATTCCTTTAACCGCCGGGCTGTAATGATACTGACACTTGAACCGGTGTCGACCAAAACACACCCTTTTGCCTCCATACTACTCATAGATGGAGCAAGATAGACATTCGCGTAAAAATGTCGTCCTAATTTGAAAGGTTGTTTCACGACTTCTTTTTTCTTTTTCTTAGCTTCCCACTTCTCTTTTCTTTTCTGAAATTTCTTTTTTACACGTCTCCTCTCTTTGCCGCTCTCTAAAAATTTCCCTTCTCTATCCTCTCTTGTGGATGGGAAAATTCTCTCTCAAAAACTCTATCTCCTTCCTCCTCTTCTTCATTCTCCTCGAAATCTCTTGTTTGGCTCTCAGCCATATACACTCTTGCGTTCGTCTTTACCTTCCCATCTGGAGGTTTGTACCCTTCTTTTTTCTTTTGAAAGGTCCTGGGCCCTCGCTTATCTGGGTTATAAGGTTCTGGCTTCTTCGCTTTCACCCCTTTTTCCATATCAACTTTACTATTGTATGGGGTGAACATTACCTCTGTTTCGGGGTTAGGTTTCCATGGTGGAGCCTCTCTACACCCAGTCTGCGACCCCCTACGGTGATAGGCTCTACAGATTCGGCAATAGGGCGACTCCCAGCGGCAAGCTTGGGACGAGTGTCCAACTGATTCACAAAAAAAAACAAATATAGTTTTCTCTCAATTCTTGCGCTGTCATCTTCTTTAAAAAATACCTTTAAATCTTGGTGTACCATAACCCGATTTCACTTCTTCCCTTTTCTTTTGAAAGGTATTGTTGGGCCTCACCTCCTCCCTTCTCCTATCTTCGTACCTTGGTTTCTGAAATGATTCCCTATTTCTCCTATATGAGTTATTATCCCCAACCCGCTGTTTATTTTCCGATTCTTCTTTGGCCAAGAACACTCTAGTAGTGCGAATCTCGGTTGGCCTTCTATTTTCCTGCCTTAACATCAATATTATTTTATATCTTTGACATTACATGAAAATTCAACAATTCATTTAAAGTTCATTTCGTCTTATTCATCAATTCACACAAAACTGTTTCTCCATCTCTTCTTTCATTCACATTTTGAATGATCTTGCCCATCACCATGAGATTTTATCTGCCTTGAGTTAAAACACTGGCTTATCGTCCAGGATCGTGCAAACGGCCTCTGATACCTCACAGTCTGTCTTTTAATTCTAGCACAAAATTGGTGAAAATTGAATCTCTCTCTCTTTTGTACTCCAAAAATTCCACCCATAAGTCGAAGACCGTTTTTTTCTCTTCCGGTTGTAAAAAGGTCTTTAATTGTGCTAGGAAGTCCTCCAAACGGTTGAACCGAGAAAAGCTCCCATCTTTCAAGACGTAGCATCTGGCTTCGCTGTTGAAGTCTGTTGATATGGCAGTCTTTATTGTAATGATTCTCCTATTTAGTCTCTCAGTAATGCCACCTAATAGACAGCTTATTTTCTTACAACATAATTGTTTAATAAAATCATTATAATGTCCCCTTTTTATTACATTCCGCGGAAATGTAAAAGAAATGTTTTAAAACTTCAATGTAATCTTTTTAAGTTCCCAATGTTTTTTCACATATGTAGGCATATAGGGATACCCTTGCCATGCTCCAGGGTAAGGATACGGTTGGTTAGGCATAGGAAGATTGCCAGGTGGAGTACCTGTATAGTAGAAGGATGGGGGCATCGTTCCCGATGGTGGAAAACCATAACTAACGTTGTTTTGCCCTGTTGGTTCACTTTCATTGACATTTCTTCCTTCGATCCCTCCAGGGAGGCTGCTTGATTGTTGTTGTGGGACGTGGGGCCCAGCAGGAGGAATGATTTGTCTTCTTGTTTGATTCTGGATCGCCGGAGGGCCCTCAAACCCCTAAGGGGAGGTGTTCGGTACTTCTGTCCCTCCCCATTTGCTTCCATATGGGGTATGGGGTTCGACACCACTCCAATTTCTACGAACTTTCTTCTTTACATCAATCTTTGTGCAAGTAAGCAGGCTTTACAAATTGTAAGTTTCAATGTCCTGATCCCAGAGGCGACTTGTCTTTATGCACAATATATGGATGGAGAGGTCTGACGCTCGGGGGGAGGTAACTTCCTCCCATAATACCTACTTGGGATGCCTTGGCTAAAGAGAGCGGTATGTATGGGATATTCCTGATAAGGGTCCTTGGTATCCAAATGGAAGCTGGGATAGAGAGGGAACCCCCTACGGGGAGTGTTTGTCTCCCACTTGGGATTAATGGCGACGCGTTTCTCATCAACACGCCCCACCCCCCTCCATCCGGTTGCGTTGGCGTATTGGCCATGGCCCTTCGTCAAGTACTATCCTCATTTTTTACTCCGGATTATTCTCTCTATCTCTCTCTTCGTCGGCACTACCATTATCTCCTAAGATTCATTTTTGGGCCGCCATTTTGTTTATATATATACAACTTCCAATAATGCACAAATGTCAAACAAACGCTTAAACACTATCCCTACTGTTCATGAACTCCTGTCACTTTATATACCGTTTTAAGCACCGAAAAAATGTCTTTGCGCCCCCATATTATTAATATATAATATATATAATATAAATATATATATATATATATATATATATTATATATAATATATTATATATATATATAATATATAAAATATATATAATATATAATATATAAATATAAATATATATATGTATATAATTTATATATGACCTTAATTGCTTGCAAAAATAATCAAATAAACCAACAGTTTCCAACTGGCTTGTTAAAACTTACCGGACCATTTAACCTGCTGAACTACCTTGCCTACACTAACTACTACTCTCGTTTCGACTTCTTTGTCGTAGCACATATACCACTGATATAAATATAGCTCTCATAAAGCTGTGTAATTATATTTCAAACAGAATTTTTATCAAAGAAGAAAAAATTCCCCTTAAAAATTAAAATTCGGTCTCTGGAATAATTATTATAATATAATATAATAAATAATAATAAATATACTATATATAATATAATAAAATAAAAATAAAAATATATATATTAATATATATATAATATATATATATAATATATATAAAATATAATATATAATATAAAATAATATACATATATATAATAATAAATATAAATAAATAAAAATCATATAGTATAATTATAATATAATATTATTGATAAATATAAATCAAAATCAAAATAAATTAAAATCTCAGATATACACATTAAAAAAAAAGTCCACAGTTATGATTTAGATTATAAAATTATTCAAGAGCAAAAAAAATCAGGCTACTTAGCCCTGTAATTAAGTATAGTTACGGTTTTAAAGAGAAAAAAAAACGAAAAAATGTCATTTTATGTTAAGAAGAAAGAAATCTATAAGAAAAATTCAACTCTTATTAATAATGCGTCGAGAAGCGTAAATTGTCCACGGACGACGGTTTCGATCAATATAGTTTGAGAACTAGTGTTTTATAAATGCCTTGGATATATAGATTTATAATATATATATATATATATATATTATATTATATATATATATATATATATATATATATATATTAATATATATATAATATATATATTATATATAGTTATATATTATATATATAATATATTTATATATATATTTATAATATATAGATATAATATATTATTATTATATAATAATATAATATTAAATATATTATATAATATATATATATTATATATATATAATATTATATTATATATTATATATATTAATACATACATATATATTATATATTATAATATATTATATATAATATATAATATAGGTATATATATACTATAATAATATATTATATATATTAATTATAATATATCATAATATATTTATAGTTTGCACCACACACTCACGGGAACAGACCGTATTCAAGGAGGGGTTTGTGGCACGCCTCAGAAGTCACAACCTAAAGTAAATTCGCAGAATGAGCACAAGACTCAGCTTTGAAGTGAGGTAAGATTAAATATAGCCAAGGAAACACAGAAGATGGAAGAGGAAAGTTACAGAACAGATGTGCAGGAAAGAAGGAAGCACCGCAGCTAAAAAGCCTTGAAGTTACCTACATCAACACAAAAACTCATGTGCAAGACACAGCACCCCTAGTATTACGAGGGCGACGTAAAGTGAGGTACAGCGAGTTGATATTCTCCCTCGAGCACCTTCGCTGCGTGGGTACCTACGGTAACCTATAAGAAAAGATAAAGCACCAACATTCGCCGCAAATATAGAGAGAGTGCAAGTGAATTGGAAGTACAGAACAAGTTTATATCTTTTTTGCCGTTTGATCAACCCCATCCAAAAGCAATGTGTGAAAACCAGACCCCCAAGATATGAGAGCATACTCCCTACAAGCGGATGATGGACCCTTGTATTATCTGGGAGCAACTGAGAAGCAGGAAAATAAAAGGTCTCACCGTCGTAAAACAGAACTTCCCTAGTCTTTTGAACGCCGCCCTATCACCGTTGTGATATAATGTGAGGTTTTCCAAAGACAATTTTTTTGTTTTATATGCTTAAAACAATTTGTGTTTATATTTTCAAAGGAGAGACGAGAGAACCGTCGAAAAGATAGGAAAGTTAGAGGTTGTTCTTAGAGAGGGAGATTGTAGGAGTTGAGTTGCAGCTTTATAGAATTTGAATTTCACAAGGAGGTTACAGACGACCCACCCGGAAAGAAAAATTTCTATCCCAGCATCTGCAGAGAATAGAATCGGAAAAGATTAAGACGAGATGGCAAATTTCTAGAAGTAAAAGAGGGAGAGCAGAATTGAAATGAGTTGAAGAATGAAGATCAGGTGTCATCGCAATGAGTGAATACGATGTTAGATGTGCGGTGTGAGAAGATCATTAATGCGAAGGTGTTTTAAGAAGTAGAATAAAGTAGGAGATAAGACAGAACCGTGAAGAGAGAACCACCACTATTGACAGAAAAGGAAAAAGAAGGAACACCACCCATCAACAACAGCCGATATTGAACGATTTGAAAAGAAAATAGATATAAATAAGATAAGAGAATGAGGAAACCCAAAAAAAGAGGGGAGCTTTGGAGAGCAGTGACCGCCGTGCCATACCCGGTTCAAAGGCTGGGGGTGGAGAAATTCAAGCGCGCCACCACGCAAGTCTCCCCCGTAGTTCCTAAGGCGGAAAACCAAATAAATCAGAAAATAGGAAAGGTATATCGCTAGTAGACCTCGGCGCCGAAAGTCGCCCGTACTGGCGATCGGAAAGAAGTGATGAGATTCCAGATGATCTAAGAAATGAGATTGAGAAGAGTTTTCAAAGGATCTTTAGAAGAATACAAGTGAGAGATATAGGGAGATAGTCTGAAGGATCAGAGCGCTTCCTTTTTTCGGAACCAGTTGGACATATGCGTGATTCCAACACTAGCATGGAAGCACACGCCCTTCAAAACTCGGGGAAGTAATTTTGCCACATCCGGGCACCCGCCTTGCTACGTTCAGTAGATTTCAGGAGAGCCCATGCATACCGATCGAAATTTAAATCCACAAGCAAAGACCATAGGACATATTGAAGAGAAGAGGGAGTTTTTATGAGTAGGCTGCCAAGCGTCCCGTATTTTGCGACTGTCCTGCATTTCCCTATTTTTAGATCTTTTGTCCCGCAAAATCTTTACCCAATGCGGGACAGTGGAAAGTCCAAGTACAATTCTGGTTCAAATTAAGTAAGTAAATATTGATTTATTAGACTTATAAAGAGAGACAAGTTTAAAATATTTTTTGAACAGATTTTTAAAGGCGAGTACGTTCTGGTAACTCACTGCGAAATAGTCAGTCGCCAATCAGAGACACATTTCAGAAGTCAAGAATATTCCATTTACAAATATTCTAAAAATGCTAGAATTTTTTTTATGTCTACCTTTGCGTTCAAATGCACCACAGAAACGGGTATTTTCTCCAATGAGTGAAAAAATTATAGGAACAGAAAACAAAAGCAGCGTTAAATAGTTAAATTATAGACTATTAAAGGCTGAAATATTAACTACTTGCAATTATGAGTATGGATTGTTGCAATTTTCGGCAGTACCTAAGTTCGAATAAAACTCCTTAAGAAGATCTATATCCAGTGACAATCGTACAATTCTGGTTCCAAATTAAATAACGTAAAATATAGATTTATAACTTTATAAAGATAGCATTCATATTTATATACTATATTAAATATTAAATTATTTTTGGTTTTAATTTATATAATAATGCTTGACCTATAGGCTATACTTAATAATTTTATAAAGGGATAGCTAGCATGAGATAGACTTCAACGACTATAGTTATAGAACCGATAGAATATATGAGAATGCCAGAAATCGTCCCAGAGTTGAGTTATAGGAAATAGAGGGCCGAAAAGATTTTGCGCTTTTCAGTTGGAAGAAATTATCAAACAGAACCATCAGATCGAATAAAGGAGGGGAAAGACAGCATAAATAAAATCTGAGAGTTATTTGGGCAGAGGCCAGAAAGATCTGTCTAGATAGTGAGATCTGCAGTTAGCGCCCTTTCGTTTGAATGAAAGCCCGCTTTGCTGTAGAAGAGTATCCCGGCAACGATTTATTCTAGACTGAATGAAAAATTTAGCAGAATAAAAGTGATAGCGAGACCGAGAAGTTTCCACTCCAATTACGGCACTGATCGCTTCTAGCCTGAATGCGCCAGAAAACAGACACGATTTGAGACCATGGATTATTAAGGAGAGAAAAGATTACGGTCAAAGAAAGGAATGAACCTGCCATCCCATCAACGAATTACAGCTCCCACCTATAATCGCAGAAGTCTCGAAGACCCGCACCCCGAGACAAAGCAATCAATTTCAATTATAGTATACGTTAGAAGCAACGCATGGTACCCCAAATCGACCCGATTCAAGTGCTCAAGAGAAAAGACGCGGTAGGAGGCGTTAGACAGGATGGAAGCGTTAGAGAAAAAGTATTAAAAATATAAGGAGGAAAAAGGTGAGTTAGTTAAAAAAAAAATTATACCATAGGAGCGGGTTGGTTGATTACCCTAATAGAGGAGAAGCACTAGTGGGTTGAAACATAGGTTCAAAGTGTGTTCAAAGATTGCGATGGGGAAAGATCTGGATGTGTGTGGTTCTTAAATTAGTTTGACTCCAGATACGTTGAAATGCCTAAATGGAATTCAGGCCTCCTCCCACCTAATTCAGTATAGAGAGGACCCAACAACATTTAGATGAAAGCCCGCTGTTGCTGGTCGAAAAGAGTTCCCATGCAACGTTTTCAATAGCCTGAATGAAAAATGAGCAAGATGATAGGAGAAACCGGAGAATTTATTCCACTCCCGATAGGCCACTGTTTCTCAATAGCCTGAATGGACAGAAAAAAAGCACGATCGAACCATATTATAAGGACGAAAAGATTTTAGTTGAAGAAGGATGAACCTGCCTAAAATAATAACGATAATATCTAAAATGAGGCACAGCAGGTAGAAAAGCTCACCAGAGACCAAAGCATTATGATCATTCGAATTATAGTTAGCGTAGAAGCAGAGCAAAGCTCCCCAATCGCCCCGTTCAAAGTGCCAGAAAAACGCTTAGGGCAGGATGGAGCTGTTGAGAGAGAAAGTAATTAAAATATAGAGATATAAGCGTTGTAGGTCGAATTTACCCAATAGGACGAAGGTAGGTGTGATTATATAAGAGAGAATTACTTGCACGTGAAAACATAATGTCAAGTGGTGAGTCAAGAATTGGTTGGGGACTATCCGAATGTAGCGTGGGTTCTTAATTAGTTGCTCACGTGATGAGAATGCCTTAAATTGATCTCGGCCTTCCTCCCCACCCTACAATTCAGTATGAGATGGAACCACCACTTTCAGCTGTTCGCTACATTTTTTTGAATCCTTCAGTACTCCAACGTATAATTATATAATAGATAGATATGCACTTTCATAAATGCACGGAGTAGTTTTTTATATTTTTAAAAAATTAATATTAATTGGAATATGAGTTTAAGGGATATAAAAAAATGCCAATAATACACACTCACGAATTGCACTTCTCTTTAGTGAAAGAGTAAGATTTTCAACACTTTATGGACGTATAAGGTGGTGTGAGAGATTTTTTTATAAATTAACCTTTTTCTTTAATTTTATGAAATGAAAATTGTGGAGATGGAGAGCACTCTCTTAATTTTATTTTTTAGTGTTTACACTTGTTATGTAGCTCTAGTCTAAAAATGGGTCACAAGGTATATATTTGTAGGTTTCCAAACAGTAGATGGCTAGATAATTGACTAGAGATACACAGAGTCCTAACCTATCGTAACCAGATTCACCACGAAACGCATTATAAAAGTGTAGGAGTATGATGTGGTCACAACAGATTCTCGAAGAGCGGGTTAGCAGGAGTCGGTTTTATGGTTAACATGGCCATAGCTCCCATCGCGTGAGAGCGAGGAGAGTGAGAGAGAATAAGTTTTAGTTTGGGGAGTACATTAAAGCGAGGTTAGAGGGGATGAGAGTGCTTGTTGGAGCCATCTGGTGTCTCAACAGGACCAAAAGGTTAGGGTAGGAGTTGGAGAGGTGGGGTATTCTACGGATGCAGATTATAGAATGTAAGGGCCCGCGGATGTTGGGTAAAGTCGACAGGAAAAGGCCCGCGCGCCTGTGCCATAATCTGCCATCAGCACACTCACACACAACCAAAAACAAAACAAAACAACAACAAAAAAAAACAAACGGACAAAAAACCAAAGGGAAAAAAAACCAAGGGAAATTCAGATTAAAATTTATTAACTCCCTAAAAAAACTGTAAAATGATTTAAAACGCTTAAAACCTATTTACAATAAATATGGAAACGGAAAGTCTAGAAAGTTTAAAACACACGCATTTACAAACACCCTAACAAATTTACGAACAAAAAAATGTACCAATTAGTTCAAACATAAAACTAGAATATGCTCCCATAAATATTAAAATAATACTGTAACCAAATAGACGTGTTGGCTAAACCCTTTTAGAGAATAAAAAAAAAAAAATAGAAACATTAAAAAACTAAAGTTAAAAAAGACGAAGAAAAAAATATAACCTTAGCAGCTGATCTTTAAAACTATTCAGTGCCACAATTCTAAAAAACTAGGGCTTTCTTACTATCGAAATAACTAAGAGAAGTCTTCAAGAAGCCAGAATATGGTAAAAACGAATAAGCTTATTCGTTCTATGGAAGAATGAGATCTGAGATTCTTCAAATATTAAAACCATAAAAGTGATTGGTGAGAAGAAAAACAGGGGAGCACTTAATGAAAAAACACACTTAATGGGAAAGATAATATATACTGGTATATAGAATAATATATATAGTATATATATATATATATATAATTATATATTATATATATATATATATATAAGTATATAGTATATAATATACATAGTTATAGTAGTAGTATATATATATATATAGTATATATATATGTATATAGTATATTATATATATATTAATGATTATATATATATATATATATATAGTAATATATATAATATATTATATAATATTATTATATATATAAATATATAATAATTATATATAGTATATATATATATATATATATATATATATATAATATATATAATATATAATAATTATATAAGTATAGTATAATATAATATATTTAGGAACTTTCCTTTAAAAGGAAGTTGATACCGATATATATCGAGACGAACGAGTGGTAATTGAGGAGGTTTGTGTTTTCGAATGGGTATGGTTCAAAGCGAAGTAGAGCACAGGAGTTACAAAAACATTTTTTGTGTGAGAGCGTAGAGAGGGAATACCCAAAGATTAAATATATATGTGATATATGTATATATGAGTGAGTGAGTGAGTATATATATATATATAGTAGTAGTATGAGTATATATATATAGTATAGTGTGATATATAAATTAAACGACTTATTGAAGTTGTAAAGCCTTTTAAGTGTTAATTTAGAACTCTTGTAAGACGTTGAAAACTTTTGATATATGAGGAGTAATAGGTATATATTATATGTGACTAATTACTTAGGTATATGTGTGTTGGTATAGGTGTGTAGTATAGTTATATTATTGAGTGTATGTATTATATTAGTGTATTTGTATGTGTGAGTAATGAGCTTTGTTCGCGGTAACTGGTGATGTAGTAGATTATATGTTATAGAAGTGTATAGTGTATATAGAATAGTGAAACTGGTGTTCCTTTTAAAATGTGATTAAGGCGTCTTAACCATGATTATTGTATAGAGTGTGCAGTGAGGGCTGGGGTGTTTGGTTGATGTACGTTTGTGGAAGCTGATGTGAGAGTGCGATTTTTTTTTCGGAGTTATCTTTTTTTGTGCGAGTGGTGAGTGTGTGCGATTATCAGTTGACGCAAAACATGTTTATGTTGTAGTTTTTTTAATTAATAATCAATAATCCAAAGATTTAAAATCGCGAGAGATAGAGAGAGTGCGAGAGGGGGTCTCTGGGCCTCAGCGGGGGACGACGGGGGGACTGTAGTCCTCCCCTCTTATGCCCACCGGTTCTGCGTCGTTAGCCCCATAAAAGAAGAAATAAGAAATAATAATTAATAATTAAAAATTTAAAATTTTAAGAATGGTTTAATGTGTGAATCTTGCGCTCTTTTTCTATTTGAGTTTTAGCTAACACGTGAGGCACTCAGGGTAGATGTTCGTCGATTCAGTATGATGAATTGTCGTTTTTATGTGTGAGAGTGTGTGTGAGAGAGAGAGTAGTGCCTATTATATAGGGTATATATATATTATATTATATAGTAGTATATAGGTATATATATATATATATATTATTATAGTTATATATAGGTATAATATTAAACGATAGTGTAGGTATACTATATATTTTTAAAGCCTTTGGAATTATTTTAAAGTGACAACCATCTACGAAGACGATTATTTGCGTTTTAAAAATATAAAAACCTAAAATTATAATAATAACTATATATAAAAAAAAATTTGGTTCATGTTAATAAATCCTTAGATTTTTCTCTGACTCATAAAATTTTAGGTTAAATTTTTAACACTTAGTTTAAATTTTTAAAATATACTATAAAAAAAATTTCAGTTTATTTTAATTCCTAAATATTTCAATACGGAGGTTATAACTGTTTGAAGGCTTCTTATGTGAATATTTAACAAACAAGCTTAGAAAAAAAAATCTAAATATTTGCACATAGATTTTATTATCTGCATCGATCATTTTTTCCGATAACGATACCAACAAAAAATTTAACAATGCCTATACTTTACCCCATCTCTAGTTATAGATTTATTGGTAATTCCTAAAAGATATGCATGGATGGACGACCTGACGTGGTAACTAAATTATACTAGTGTAAACAAGATAAAATTATGATATTAAAAAAAAAATATATTAAAAAAAAAAAAAAAAATTTACAAAAAATAAAAATAAATAAAAATTCATTTTCATTTTTAAATGATGTACTGGTCGTCTGGAAAACATATAAGATCCATAATTTTTATTTCAAATATTATTGATTATCAGAAATATATTAAATGATGATACTGTATATGATATATTATGGTGATGTATATTAATAATATATGCATATATTAAAAATTTATATTATTAGTATAATGTATGTATGTATATAATATATGGTGATGATATTAGTATATAGATAATATAGAGACGTATATATTATATAGGTATATAACAGGTATAATATATAAATATATATAATAGGTAGTGAGTAGATATATATATATATGTATATAGTATATATACTATAGGTATATATATAGTAAGTGTAGAGTGAGTAGGTATAGATATATATATAGATATATATATTATATAGTATATGAGTTTATATTAATTATATAATTTATGTGTATGAAGTTCCATATTATAGTAGAGTGACGTGCAGGTTGTAGTGCTCGAGTGCCTGAGCAGATGTCTGATGTTGTCGCGTTTCAGACTCTCCGAAACACGTCCATTTAGCTGACTGCGACCATCCATCAATAAATTATGTGTGAGCGTTACAAGCAAATGTGTGTGGATGATGTGGTATAGTAATGATATATAGTATGATCATAGTAATATATATAGTATATAGTAGTGATATATATATATATTTGTAGATTAGTATTGTGTTTATTATTAGTATATTATTGTTTGGGGGTAGATATAGATTATATATAGGGTGGTGATATAGTTTTATAATGTGATTTATTATAATATGCGATATATGATTGAACTTGTAGTATATATATATATTAGTTTTTTATATTAGTTACTTATTAGTATTATAATTAATAATAGTGGGAGTGAGTGAGTATAATATATATAGTAGTTATGTGTTAATGTGGTAGTGGGGTGGTATATATTATATAGTTATTATAGGTATTATATGTTATATTGATTTTAATATGTGTAGTAAATATATAGTAATATATAGTATATATATATATATATATAGGTATATTTATATTGCTGTAATAGAGGTCTGATGTTATATTTAGGTCTTGAGTTTTTTGTATGGTGTGTGTTTTATTTGTGTAGTATTTGTGTATGGTAGGTGTTTATTATATATGGTGTTGGAATATAGTATTAGTATATATATATATGATGAGGATAGATATATGGTGTGATATATATATATATATAATGTATTTATATTTAAGTGAGTTATTATATATATATACTTTAGTGCGTGTGTGTATATATGTGTAGTAAAAGTATATATATAGGTATGTATATATATAATAATTATATTAGTTATATTATAGTAGTTATATTAGTAGGTATAGTACTAACTTTATTAGTAGTATAATATATATATATATAGGTGAGTATATATAGATATATATGTCAGGTGCGGGCGTCGTGGCGTCTGGTTTTCTAGTTTGCGGCAACCACCATTTTATGACACGTGTGCAGTTAGTGTGTGTGGGCTAAACTTATTTAATTATTTTTTATTCTGGTTTATTTTTGAAGTAGGAATTAAAGTCATTAAGAGAATAAATTAAAAATTGCGGGTGCTGTTATGTATAAAAATAACACCCAATGATTATTATTTAATTGAAAAGAGAGAGACGTCAGTCAATACTTGTTATGTCTTAGGTAGCAAAGGTCGAATAAAACCAAAGCATGATTGTTGGCAAGACACTTTACAACACATGGCGTTCGCGGGATTAACATTTTTGAGAACAGCGAAAAATGTCTGTGTGAGAGATAGTGTGTGTTGATTACCGCGTGGACGCTTTATACCTAACAGACTTTGCTGTTGTGCATTATGATCTAAGAACTAGTGAGGGCTCTCGCTTGGTGAGATGAATGTTCGAATATCAGGGAGAAAAAAAATTTGATTAATTTATGGAATACGAAACAATTCGAAATGATTCGAACTCTCATGTTCGGCGAGAGAGTAGTGAAACGTCTCGGGCGGCTGAACGATGAACGAATATGCAAGTTGTTTGCGGTTTGTCAGATCTCTTGCTTTATTAGTATTTATAATTCTCTCTCTCTCTCTCTCTGCGTGCGTGCGTGTGCTCGGGTATATATATATATTATTAATTATATATATATATAAGTATATATGGGGTATATAGTGAGTGAGGGTATATATATAGTATATATATATATATATAGGATATTATGTGTAATATATGTATATTATAATATATATATAATATATATTATAATGATATATAATTATATATATATATATATATATATAATATATATATATATATATATATAAATTATATATACTATATTATATAGTATTATTATTATATATATAATAATGTATTATATATATATATATATATATTATATATGGTAGATATGTTTTATTTATATGTGTGTATATGTATTTATGATTATATATAAGAAACTGCGTGTTATTATATATTTATATAATATATTTAATATATAAAGTATAGTATATATATATAGGTTACAAGTCTAAATGAAGAGGGGTAAATTTATGATTCTCGAAAATGAAAAAATTTAATAATATTTAAGGGTTCTATGCAGATTATAACATTAAACCTAACCAAACTCTAAATCTAATCACGAGCCTAACTTAACTCCTAACTCTAACTTACCTATGAACCTAACCTAAAACCTAACCTAGCCACCGTAACCTAATGGTAGCTGTGGTGATAGCAACCTACTCTAACCCTAACGCAGTCGAACCGTAACCTTTAAACCTCTTACCTCTAAAATGCTGTTGTAAATGCTAACGATGAACGTCGTGAAGCGTTAGCCCTAACCCTAACCTAACCTAACCTAACCTAACCTTGTCTAACCTAACCTAGCCTAGTATATATATGAAGTAAATAAATAAAAAACAGTGTATTCTACCAAGAAGTATAGTAGAGTTTATTGAAAAACGCCTCCTGATTTAGACTTGTGCCCCGTATATACTGTATGTGATGTGTGATATTATATATATAATAGAGTGATTAGTTGATGATGTGTATAGTTATAATTATATATTAGTATATATATGTTTTATGTATAATATATGTTGAATGTTTGTTTGGTTTGTGTTGTGTTGGGTGTTTGTGTGGTTACTGTTTTGTGTGGTGTGTGCTATTGATGAGTTTATTATATTAGTGTGTGGGGAATATAGTATAGAGTTAGTGAGGTATAAGTTATAGTGTGAGTATAGTATAGATATAAAGTGAGTGAGTATAAGTATATGTATATTGGTATGTATATAGTTAGTAAGTTATAATATTAGTATGTATAAATAGTAGTATATAGTAGGTGAGTAGTGGAGGTATATTATATATTTATGTGGGTGGATTATATATGTGAGTGTGTGTGAGTATATATATTTATGATTATTAATATATGGCTCATGTTCGATTAGTCCGCCTCCAGGTAAGTGGAAGCCAATTTTTTTTTAAAATCTACTTAATCGGAATAAAGTATTGAAAGCTTCTTGGGGCCATATGGCGTTTTATTTCATTTTTTTTTTTTTTAACAATGCAGAGGAAAATAATTTATACAAATAATTAACATTGTATAAATATATTACTTAAGTAAAGGTTACCGTTAGAGTTTAGTTAGTGTGTGAGAGTGAGAGTTTAAACTAGTGGACGAGTAAGCAAAGGTTAGCCTCATGAGTGGGCTTAATTAGTTTACAAAGATTGAATTTTTTTTTTTTATATTTTTGTGAGAGTGTATACGTTTTAATAAACAAAGTTTCAATTTTGACTTTAAGCATTTTCACTTCAATTTTTATGAAATGTTGTTCGGAGAGTGGAGTGACAATCGGATGCTTATATATAATATATGGAGGTGGAGGCGGATGATCGACAGATATGCGAGTATATAAATATATATATAGTATAATAGTATGCAAGAAAGTATATAAAAAGTACTGTTTATTAATATATATAATATATATATATAGATATAATTATATATTAGTGTGTTATAGTATATTATATAGTATATATTAGATAGTGTGGTGTTGTGTGAAATGTCAGATGCAACCACCTATTAAATGTGTTACGAGGAGCAGGTGATATAGTATATATATATATATATTATATATATATATTATATATATATAATTATATTATTATATATATAGTATAGTATATATATATATATTAGTATATGATATATTTTATATTATATTAAATATTGTAGTATATAATATATAGGTATATATAGTAACTATATATATATATATATATTATTTGAAGAGCAGAAAATCCGATTGAATGTAGGGCCGTGAGAAGACTTATTTTTCTTTATTTATTAGTTGCTTTAGTGTATTGCCTATTTTCCGTGTGATAAATAAATGGAGAGAGCGCGAGAGCTTTGAGAGTGTGAGCAAAAAATATTTTTGGAATATTATATTGTTTAATGAGAGAGTGTGAGAGTGAGAGTGTGTGAGTGTGTTGGCGTTTTGATGCATTTAAATGGTAAAATATCTGGGTTGTAATATATATATATATATATATATATATATATTAGTATATAGAGATATAAGGTATATATAATATAATATATATAGGTAATAGAATATATATATATTATAAATGAGTATATATATATATAGTAGTATATAAGAGGTAGAGGTTGGCGCACGTAAGAAACGATGGGAGAGTTACTTCCCATTAGGTTTACGGTGAGTGGTTGAAGGTTATTCCCCATTGGCATTCCGAGTGCCCAATGTTCGCCTTCGTCTTTGTGGGTTCGATATACACAACTTCCTACTTCCAGACAACAGCGTGTGAGCAGACTTTACCTATATCCCATGTGCGTCGATAAAGAATTACCCACAACGTATTTTGTGTGCGTGAGCAGGCTAGAAGGGAACAGCGGTACTTGGGTCGACTGCGCGAGCTAGCCTACTTTTCTCTGCTAGTATGTCGTAGTTCACCTGGCAGAGATGTGTGCGTTGATCTCCGTAAGCGAAAATGTATCGTTTCGGAGGAATGTATGAATCGTTTTGTACATGGAATGTTAGAGGAATCAACAGTAATAGAGACGGTGATAATATATATATAGTATATTAATATAGTATATTAGTGTGAGTATTATATATATATAGTGTGTGAGTATATAATATATATAATATATATATTATAGTATATAGTAGTATATTATATATATATATATATAGTATATATATATATAGGTGTATAGTATAGTAGTATATAGTGTTTTTGGTATGTGGTATGTAAAAGTACTATCGAGCAATATGATTAAACAGTTAGAGAAACGATCGAATCCTTTACAGGAATTCATGAATGCTACGATAAAATTCTCTTATGTTTTTTGCAATAATATGCAATTCCGCAATTTGGGGAATAAAAAAAAATAATTACATAATAACATGATTAAATATTAGTAAAATTTCAAGACAAGAAAAGTGTAAGTGCGAGTGAGCGTGTGTGAGCGAGAGTGGGCGTGAGTGTTCAATCCATTAAAATGCGACTGAGTGAGTGCGCGAGAGAGTGAGAGAGTTGCGGAGATTGCGTACGGCTGAGAATTTTCCCTTGATGGAGAATGTGTGTACTGTTGACCTTTGGCATCAGTTTTTTACTTTTGATGTTGGCCATTCTCTGTTAAGTATAAATAGGAGAGATAAGACTTTATTTTATTTTAAACTTTATTTTGAAACGTTATAATATATATATAATATATTATATATATATATATTATATAGTAGATATATATTATATCATATATATATATATATATAGATATATATAATATATAATATAATATAGTATATACTAATATATATTATAGGAAAGGAGAGAGAGAGAGAGAGAGAGAAAGAGAGAGAGAGGAGAGGAGAGAGAGAGAGAGAGAGAGGGGAGGAGACGAGGAGGGAGAAGGAGAGAGAGTGGAGGAGGGAGAGCGAGAGAGAGAGAGAGAGAGAAGAGAGAGGGAACACGGAAGCAGTAAGAAGAAATCAGAGATGCGCTGAGATATATATATGTATATATATATATATATAGTTATATATATAATATAGATAGTATATATATATATATATATATAGATATAATATAGTATAATATAAGTATATATATATACTATACTATATAGTTATAGTATATATATTAGTATATTATAGGGATATACTATAGTAGTATATATGGAGTGATTAAGTGGATAATGATTAATAATAACACCCCCTTCCCTGTCCATGAGTGGTGCTAACTGTATAATAAAAAAAAAAAAAAAAAAAAAAGCCTCGACCAGCTAGCGGTACCGAAATGTATAAAACTTTTCCTCGTTTTAGGCCTCGAGACTTTCTTGCGGAAGGCTTAAAGAGATAAAGCAAAATATAAAGCAAAATAAGAAGGTGATCGGAGGAACCAGAAGCAGAAAGATTTTAACTAAATAAAGAAAAGGAATCGAAGCTAAGAAAAGATTATGATTGTTTGGTTCATCTCCAATGTTACCAGTGAAACTAGTATGGAACTGCACTATCTTCTCAAGATCATTCTATATAGAAAAACTGAAGACAAATTCATCTGCTGTGTCTTGAGAACTAGAAGAAAATTTTGATATCACCCAAAATGGTGTTTACAGAGAAATTAAAATATGATTGATTGTGTTGTTTTTGATAAATCAATAAAACACGGAAGAACAAACAAATTATTTATCGTAGATTGGCAAGAGAGAGAGAGAGAGAGAGAGAGAGAGAGAGAGAGAGAGAGAGAGAGATGAGAGAGAGAGAGAGAAGAGAGAGAGAGAGAGAGAGAGAGAGAGAGAGAGAGAGAGAGAGAGATACAAGGTTAAAAATACAAAAAAACTCCAAATAAACGCCTTTGGATACAGGCACAACAACTACATTTGTCTGAAAATTGGGGATGGGAAGAGTAAGGAAAACAGAGTAATGTTTTATTTCTGAGCGTTCAAGAACATGAACTTTGGTCAAGAACAACAGGCTAGGCCTAGATGAGGGGGAGTGGTGTTCATCAAAATGAATATCTTAATAAAGACCGTTGCAAGAAGAAATAAGCAAAAAGACCGGTGACCTTACCAAGCCGGTCAATCCATGTGTGACGCCAACTCCCAACTTGTGATCTGAAATAGAGTGGACGTGGGGTTTTGTCTCCATACATCCCCTCCAAGCCTCTCGAGAAGGATTTATTCTTCCTATGCTGTTAGTTTAAAAGTTCGAGTACGTGCTTGTAATTCTGTGGGAATCTGTGAAGAAGAGTGATAGGAGTTAGAATACTCCTGTGCAGTCAAGAGTAAGCTAGAACTACTACTTTCTGAGAAGGTGAACCATGTTTAACGGGGTGCGAAGGAATGTAACAGTCTAACGTAACACTTCATGGGTTATACCCAATATATATATATTATATATATATATTATAATATATATGATAGTATATATATATAGGTATATATATAATATATATAGTATATATATATATAGTATATTATATATATAGTTATATATATATAGTATATATATATATATATATATATAGGTATATATAGTTATAGTGATAGTAGTGATAATAATATCGATATTTTTTGGCAATCCCTAATTTATTATTTTCAGAATAGATTTCGATTTATAGTCAATTTGTAGTATTTTGACATTTTGCGAGTGTGACGAGTGAGCGTGAGCGCGAGCGTAGATTTACTACTGATACTACTATACTACTACTACTACTACTACTGGACCTTACTACTAATAATAATAATAGTAAGTGAGATAATAATAATAATAATAATAATAATAATAGATAATAATAATGAGAGTAATAATAGTGATATTAGTAGTAATATTAATGAATAATAATAATAATATAATGAATTAAATAATATTAATTAATAAAAATAAAATGAATGAATAATAATAATAATAATTAATAATAAATAATAATAATAATAAGAATAATAGGAGTTAATAATAAAATAAGTAATAATAATAATGAAATAATCAATAATAAATAATAAATTAATATGAATAAGTGATAATAATCAGTGAGTGAGTGAATAATAATTAGTGAGTGAGAGTGAGAGTAGATGAATAATAATAATAATAATAATAATAATTAATAATATAATGAATAATAATAATAATAATAATAAAATAATGAAAATAATAAGATAATAATATTAGTTAAAAATTTATTATTATTTTATATTATTATTTTATATTATTTATTTATGATATTATATTATATTTTATTATTATTATATTATGTATTGATTATTGATTAGTATATTAGTTGATTGATTATTAGTATATTGAGTTATGAGTGTGATTACTATTATAATTATTATTATTATATGGTATATTATTATTATTATTATTATTATTATTATATGTGATTATTATTTATTATTTTTATTATTATTATTATTGATTGAGTGTGAGTGAGTGAGTGTGTGTGTGTGGTATTATTATATTATTATTATTAATTATTATTATTATGGTATTGAGGTTGATTATTATTATTATTATGTATTATTTTATTATTATTATTATTATTTATTATTATTATTATATTGATTATTATTATTAATATTAATATTTTATTATTATTATTTACTATTATTATTATTATTATTATTATTATTATTATTATTATTATTATTATTATTATTATTATTATTATTATTATTATATTATATTATTATTATTTATTATATTCAAATAAATATTACAAATGAAAATACAACATAAATAAATAAGAAGAGCAAATAAAAAGAAACATGAATAAATAAATTAATAAAAAAAAATAACATGAAAATAATAATTTTTAAAAAAGCGGGAAAAATAAGAAAAACGCTAAAAAAAAATAGCAAACGCGGGAAAAATAAGAAAACGCGGGAAAAATAAGAAAAACGCGGGAAAAAGTTGAACAAATTTTTAGATCAAAAATGTAAGCAAGAGCCAGATTTTGTAAATTAAGAAAGTTTTTGGAGGCGCTTCCTAAGTTTTAATTCCAGGACCAAATTAATGGATAAAGTTAAGTGAGAGTCGAGAGTCAGAGAGAGTGAGAGAGAGTGAGAGAGAGAGAGAGTAGACTCGAGTAAAGTATTAATAATACTTATAATAATAATAATAATAATAATATAATAATAATAATATAATAATAATATAAATATAATAATAATATAATAATAATAATAATAATAATAATAATAATAATAATAATAATAATAATAATGATAATTATTTTGGTAATACTATTTGAGAGAGAGTGTGAGGAGTGTTTCAGTGTGAGATAATAATAAATAATAATAATAATAATGAGATAGATAATAATAGATAAATAATAATAATATTAGAATTCATAATAATTAATAAATAAGTAAATAATAATAATAATAAATAAAAATCAAAATCAAAATAATAATAATAATAATAATAATAATAATAATAATAATAATAATAATAATAATAATAATAATAATAATAATAATAATAATAATAATAATAATAATAATAATAATAATAATAATAATAATAATAATAATTTAATAATAATAATAATAACATAATAATAAGTGAAAAGATTAATGAGAGAATAATAATAATAATAATGAATAATAATAATAATAATAGATAATGAATAATAATTAATAAAAAATAGTGACAAAAATTGGTCAGAGGTATAAGCGTACGTGGGTAATCATAATGATAATGATCATCAAGATGAATAATGGATAATATTAATAATAATATAAATGAAGTGAGAGTAGTGATAATGAATAATAGATAATGAATAATAATAAATAATAATAATAATAATAATAATAATAATAATGCTAGACATTTTTTCTTAGCATCTTCTGTAGTCTCTAATTCTTGCGAAATGCTTATCAAAATTTATAATTTATCTATTACTGAAACAACTGAAATTGAAATTCAGTTTAAGGAAACAGTTAAAAATATATAAAGAATCGTCTGTGGTGGCTTTTTAAAGAATTATTTTCTTGGAAAAAAAGAAGTCCAAAACTTTTGTTTTGTTATAAATGAAAAATTGTGATTATTTGAGTCTTTGCTCATTCGATCGATGGGAAATTTTCAGAACATTTAGGCTTATGTGTTGCACCTTTTTTGTTTAGATAATTTTACTGCATGCCCAACATCATTTTTTGGGGGGTTTGGTTTGTTCTAGTCCCCTGTTCAAAGGCCAAGCCAGCAAAGTATAGAAAAAAATGTCCAAAGGAAAAAAAAACACTATATTGTGTGAATATATATATATATATATATATATATATATATATATTATATATATATATATATATAATATATAATATATATATTATATAAAGAGATTTTAAATTAATTGTGCCGGTGAGTGATGAGTTATTATATATATAGTCACAGTGTTACATTCATAACAAAATTTTTAAATTTCCTTCACGTGGAAAATACCGTTTAAAAACCATCCTAGAATTTTTAATATTTTGACATTGCTTTCGAAACATGTGAATCATAAAACTCTTACTTAGAGTATATGTAAATGCTACTTGTTTCTAGTCGAGATATTGGGTTTCAGAGAGTTTTGTCGCTCGAGCGTGCAGTTAAAAAACAAATGCACAGAGATGCAAGAAAGGAGAAAAGCTCAAATCAACGTTTTAAAACTTGCTCATGATGCGTTATACGTTTTGCTTGATGCAAATCAGAAGAAAATTACTCACAGATACAAAGTTTCCAGGATTCTGCAACTAATTCACCCAACAACTTAGAAGTGAGGTTATAATATATTATATATAGTATAGTATATATATATAATATATGTGAGTGAGTGATATTATGTATATAATATAGTATATATATTTATTATATATATATATGAGTGAGTAATATATAGTATATATTATATATATATAGTGTGTAAGTATATATATTATATAGAGTATATATAGTGTGTATTATATATATATATGGATAGTAATATATTATATATTATATAATAAGTATAGTATATATATATATAGATATATATATATATATATATATATATATATATATATATATATATATATGTATATATAATATATATATATATTATATATATATATATATATATATATATAGTATAGGGTAAGTATAGGTGTGAGTATATATATATACTGTACATAAACTGTAAGTATATATCATATTAAGTACATTCTCGAGGGATTAATAAATTCTCATTTTGAATCTTCCCAATATTTCACTTTTCAGAAACTTTTGTTTCACCTCCTGACATGTTCCATTAATAATAATAATAATAATAATAATAATAATAATAATAATAATAATAATAATAATAATAATAATAAATAATAATTTAGAATTAAGAACAACAGCAATAATATAATATAATAATGAATAATAATTTAATAATAATAATTTATAAACAACGGGAAAATACAGCGAGCAAGTGAGCGAGTGAGTGACCGATAGTGTAGCACAGCAGTAACTACATTAGCAACAACTGCATCACCACCACCTACACTAGCAATTACAGCAGGAGCAACAGCAATTTCAACAACAGCAATGACTTTAAAAAGAACAGAATATTCCACAACCGCAGCAACAATATCCCTACAGGAAAACTACAGTTGTTAAACGAGCAGTAATTCAACAACAGCGGCAACATTTTCGACAACACCATCACAAAAAAAACTACAGCAGTAACTAAAACAGTGGCTTTTACTGTAACAGCAATAACTTCAGCAGCAACAGTATCATCAACTACAACAACAGCTGCAACTACTACAGAATAAAATGGAAAGCAGCAACAACCACCACACTAACAGTAAATACAGCAGCAAATGCAACTAAAGCAAGATAAATCACTGTTTCAATTCGCAGCAACGGCACTAACTACAGCAGCAGCCACTACAATAACGAAGAACTAATACAACAATAATTACATCAACAGCAACTTCAACAACAACAACAGTAACTACACCAATAAACGAAGAAATATCTGCATAGTCAATCATATCTTGAATCTCAGCAACAGAACAACAACGACAGCCACAGCAAATAACAGCAAAAACAATAACAACAACTTCATAAACTTCAGCAAGATCAACAACTAGAATAGCATCAATTACAACTACTTAAGCAACAGTAATAAAGAACAACTACAGTAGTTACGTATGGGTTTTGGTCCGCACTTTTGTGTTAAAAATATCCCTCACTTTTAGGGAGTGTTAGAGAGTTCGTATCCCCCTGAAATGTCGTACTCCCTCTTTTGATGACGTAACCTCGTCGTAGACAACGATAGGTATCCCTGCTCCCCCAGGAGGGAACTCTCTGAGCCGCCAAACTTGGTTATGGCATTAGCTGGACGGCGAATAAGCACCAGACATGCTTCTGCAAAATATTATATATATATATATATATATATATATATAATATATATATAATATATATATAATATATTATATATATTATATTATATATAATTATTATATATTATTTATTATTATATATGGTATTGAATAACAGGGTTAGGGTTCGAGTTTTTATTCTCCTCAATTTAGCGAGATATAATTATCGTATCCCCTTCAAACTTGGTACACCCTCTTATGATGACGTAACCACGTCGTAAGCAAGGTTACGTATTCCTGCATGCCCCGAAGGGGAGAAGCGTCCCCCTTGAAGTTTAAAAATATCCCCCCTTTTTGGGAGTCTCAGAGACCTCGTATCCCCCTCAAACTTGGCAACCTCTCTTTTGATGATGTAACCTCGTATTAAATTTAGTTTTCCTTTAAGCTGAAACATTTATATCTACTTTCCAAACAGTAACTTTAAAATTTTTCTATTTTTCTATTGAACATTAGCTAAATTTATATTTTTAACAATACATTGTATTTCATTATTTAATTCTTAAAGAATTTTTTTCTAAAAAAAAAATAAATTTTATTGCAAAATTTTAAATTTTACTTGATGATTTATGTTTTCATGGACCCGAAACCTGTAAAGCAGTAGAACAAATCACTAACACATCCGTTCCACCCCTCCCACCTCCCCATAATCATTTGATTCTCTGTTTCATGCCATATATAGCAGTATTTACTGAATTCTAAACTCAAATGTTGTATTAACATAACATAAAAATAGGTTTTGCAGAGAATATCATAATAAAGGAAAATTTTATTACCAACTTATGCTCCAGTATTAAATTTGTTTCATTGCATCAAAAGCACAATAACATGTGTGTGTAATCAGTGGCGTATTTAGGGGGCCATGCCCCCCCCCGAAATTTATTAGACACTAAAAAGTTTTAAGCATCATATCCGTTAAAAATATAAAGTGCAGAGGTTAAATTAGTTTTATATAATTCGTCGCAGTCAGGAACAAATCTCGTAAGTCCTTTAGTTAAAACTAAACTTGAAGCCATCAAAGAAAATGCAACAGATACCCAACATTCCTTCTTCAAACCCACAGATTTAATATCGCACATTCATTTTTATAAGATTTTTGGATGATTTAATATCAGCATTAGGAGAGAGGTTTTTAAATCATAAAGAAATTATATCTTCCTTGCAATTTGTCATACCGAGCAGGTGTAATGTACCATATGAGAAGATAAAATATTGTGTAACATTTCACAAGGAAGATCTCGAAAGCACAATTGAAGATTTAGTAAAAGCAGAATGGGATTTATGGAAGTTGAAATGGCATCACAGCACAGATCGTCCAAAAACAGCAATAGACGGACTAGTTTCTTGTTCGCAGTCACAATTTCCAAATATTTACATCTTGTTGCAAATACTGGCAATTTTACCCATGTCTACTGCTACAGTAGAAAGAAGCTTTTCAACATTAAGACTTCTGAAAACCTACTTGAGAAATACTATTGGAGATAAAAGACTTACTGGATTTGCCCTCCTCTACATACATTGAAATATTGAAATAAAAACTGAAGATATTATCTCGGACTTTGCTCACTCTCATGCCCGGCGATTAAATTTAACAATTTAGGTAAGGTGATTTTAGTAATTTATATAAATTATTCCCATTTTTCTTAGAAATTTAATATTTGGTCTATCACTTTATATATATATATATATATATATATATATATATATATATATATATATATATATATATATATATATATATATATATATATATATATATATATATATATATATATATATATATATATATATAAGAAACGATTTTTGTTTGGCCCCCCCGAAAAAAATTTCTGGATACGCCACTGTGTGTATATATATACACACCACTCTTCAGAATACACATCTTTTCACACCTTAACCTATGATGTTTCACATATACATTTTTCATTTATGTTAAATAACAAGTTTAACTTAAGCAAAGTTTCGTACTCGCGCCAACTTAATACATACCTCTGATCATCTCCTCCAAAAATATCTTATACACCCTAACAAAAACTATCCTACCTAACAATACTACAGTTAACCGAACTTAATAACCCAACTGTGATATCCTAAGGTCTTCTCTTTCACTCATCCAACTAAGGATACTAAAAATAAATTTCACGAGTTCATTATATAATAAAGTTTTTAAATGAATTCAATTTTTATCTACTAAAATTCCTAATTTGGGTCACCCCACAATGATGGCGTGAAGCTCCATTTGGGGGTCACCAACCAAATGGGACTTCACGTCATCGTATTCTTAGTAGGATACGTAACCTCGTCTACGACGAGGTTACGTCATCAAAAAGAGGGGTACCAAGTTTGAGGGGGACACGGGATCTCTAAGACTTCCTAGAAAGTGGGGATTTTTTTAACTTCAGAGGGGGAGGTAGCTCCCATACGTTGGATGCAGGTATATGTAAGCTCGTCTACAAAGAGGTTACGTCATCAAAAGGGGAGTACCAAGTTTAAAAGGGAGCCGATAACTATAACTCGATACATTGAGGAGAATAAAAACTCGAGCCCTAACCCTGTGAATCAATACCATATATATATATATATATATATATATATATATATATATATAATTATATATTTGTATATATATATATACTATATATATATATATATATATATATATATATATATATATATATATATATATATATATATATATATATATATATATATATATATAATATTTCGCAGAAGCATATGGGGTGCTAATTTGCCATCTTGCTAATGCCATAACCAAGTTTGGTTACTAATCGCCCACTCCGGTTTGCGCAGGGATACGTATCAAAAGAGGGGGTATCAAGTTTCAGGGAGATACGAGTTCTCTGATACTCCTTAAAAGGGAGTGATATTTTTAATACAAAATGCGGACTAAAACCCATACATAATTACTAACTACATAGAAAACAGCAGAAACTACAACAATAAATGCAACTCCAACAATAACGAAGATCGACAACAAAAACAGCAATAATTACAACAACAGCAGCAACTATAATGATAACGAAGAAAACGAGAATAAGGTTGATGAAGAAATTGAACATACTGTAAACGGTAATGGTCAGACTTTACTTTAGAACATGCGTTTAACTAGAGAACTATAAATGCTACACTAAAACAAGAGACATTTTTGTAATCAGTGAAGAATTTAGTTCAGGAAATGTAATAAAAAAAATAGAAAAGTTTTAAAATAAGATTTTCCTATTTTTAATAATCTAAATAAATACATTGCGATTGTGTACGATAACAGTATTATTTCCGTTTCTCCAATAGAAGGAGCGCTAGAGTTGCCAAAAATTACTTTTTATCATGCTCTTGTTTGGGCTTAGAAGGTAAAAAAATTTCATATTTTTAATAATCTAATAACTTTCTCTGTAGATAGTGAATTTTGAAATAGAATTTA